>JAVIWC010001162.1:0-246722 GCA_031894815.1 Creontiades dilutus | reverse complement strand
TATTGTCAAAGAATTGATACATTTAACGGTTAGCAATTTATTTTTAATTAGGAGGTGGGTGGGGGCTGGGGTAAAGTGTTATTTTTAATGGTTATTATTTACACATATTTACAGGTGTAAACATGTACGCATTGCAGGGACCACTCAATGTCCGGTTTTTGTATGATCATACTTATTACCATAAATATAAATACTCATTAATATTTTTTTTAACTACACAAAATCGTTAATCGAACAAAATAAAAGGACAACATTGGCTGAAAATTCTAGTAAATACGAACAGCGCTCGGATGGATCGGCCATTACTCCCTCCATCACACTTCTCGTTATCGAATTCAAAACTTCTGAGGTTTATCGACCAAGATAGGTTTCTTAAACTGGAATCGGGATAAATAGTAGTATTAATAATAGTAGAATGTATGAAAATGGTGAAGTTATAGCGATTTATCAATATTAAAACCCTTGTTTATCCAAACAAATAAATTTCGTTTTCGTTTTCCTAGCAGAGTTATTTTGTTAACTAAATGAAGCAATAGCTGTCCCTTCTGTTGTTTCTCCCATTAATTCCCGTATGTTGCCTACACTGGATGAACGATGAACACGAATCTATTTGACGATTCGTCAATTGAACGGACGTGGTAGCAAATCCAATAGGTTTACCAAGAAGTGTCGTAACACACTTGGACATTTGGGAACGTACACGTGACAGTTTACACCTCACCAATCATCTTGCTGACGATTGTTTGAAAACACTGTCCGTCTGGTGTAAAAAGGCCACTCATATACAAGTGTAAAAAAAAAAAATTGGGTGAAACTACATGGAAAATGGAGTAAATCGCCGCCAACCGCGATTTTTTTCTCAACCCGTTGCTGAGATATGCTATTTTTAAGAGTTTTTCAAAAAATCGCGTTTTTCGCCATTAAAACGCTTTTTTCTCGGCAATTTCCCAACATTTTTGCACATTTGACCACATTTTCGGAATCTGCGTTAAATTTTCTATAAGATGAAGTTACTTTGATTTCCAAAACGCATCTTCCAAACACCGAAATTTTCAATCAAAGATGAACATTTTTCGCAAAGTGAAATTTTTCAAAAACTTGGAACGCTTGGCGTGACCACAAAAATAATTTTTTTCGTTGTCAAATTTGATAAAAACTTCTCCCACTTCTAAGCTTTCCAACGGCGTCTCAACCATTTAATTCTGATTGGAATTGACGGAGAAATTAAAGTTCGAATGCCAGAAAACGTGTAGTTCGTTTTAACGTAAGTTGGTAGGTGTCGTACGATATGGGCCACAGAAACTGATTTTTCTCGATTTCAATTAATGTTTTCCGGCATTCAACCACAGGTTCGAATTGGGCGTTAAATTTCCTGTAAGAAGAGGTTCATTTTGTTTCCAAAATCCGTGATTCATAGAATTCTGCAATCCAATGATTACTATCCCTACCATTTCACACCAGTTCAGGGACTCCTACCGAACGACGCAGTTCCGAGAGTCCAGTTTTGCAGGTGGCTGTTGAACAGGGACATCAAAGAATACAGGTTTCTCCACAAAATAAAAATTGAGAATTGTGATAAATGTGTAAAAAAAATTTGCAGTTTATTTACATTAAAAATGAACGATATGTACAAGATGAATAGTAAAAAAATTAACGTTGAATTTGCTCACTGGCCTAATAAAGGAACTCACAATACGTTCTCAAAATGTCCTCCATTGTTTCTGATGCCGGATGTTTCGATGTCCCTGTTTTCGATGACTCTCGGAACTGCGTCGTTCGGTAGGGGTCCCTGAACTGGTGTGAAATGGTAGGGATAGTAATCATTGGATTGCAGAATTCTATGAATCACGGATTTTGGAAACAAAATGAACCTCTTCTTACAGGAAATTTAACGCCCAATTCGAACCTGTGGTTGAATGCCGGAAAACATTAATTGAAATCGAGAAAAATCAGTTTCTGTGGCCCATATCGTACGTCACCTACCAACTTACGTTAAAACGAACTACACGTTTTCTGGCATTCGAACTTTAATTTCTCCGTCAATTCCAATCAGAATTAAATGGTTGAGACGCCGTTGGAAAGCTTAGAAGTGGGAGAAGTTTTTATCAAATTTGACAACGAAAAAAATTATTTTTGTGGTCACGCCAAGCGTTCCAAGTTTTTGAAAAATTTCACTTTGCGAAAAATGTTCATCTTTGATTGAAAATTTCGGTGTTTGGAAGATGCGTTTTGGAAATCAAAGTAACTTCATCTTATAGAAAATTTAACGCAGATTCCGAAAATGTGGTCAAATGTGCAAAAATGTTGGGAAATTGCCGAGAAAAAAGCGTTTTAATGGCGAAAAACGCGATTTTTTGAAAAAACTCTTAAAAATAGCATATCTCAGCAACGGGTTGAGAAAAAAAATCGCGGTTGGCGGCGATTTACTCCATTTTCCATGTAGTTTCACCCAATTTTTTTTTACACTAAGTGCGGGACACCCTGTATAACTGCGAACCGCAACAACCCTGTGATAACGAAATTATAAAATACGCCTGGGCGTATAGGCCCAAGCAGGGATCAAACGATACAAAAATACCCTGTTTTGGTTTTTTGACATTTTCATGTCTTTGCTCATAAACTGAAAAATAATCACGAAAACTCACTCGCGCGATACCAATACTACTATAACAACGGTCCTTGAGTCAACACGATCGCGAATCCAATCAAGTACCCACGGGTGGGCGGTTTCTCTTAGGGCCCATTTAATTGATCTGCACGCCCCGCCGTGCAACGCACGGATGCGATCTGCCTAGTGATAAATAAAAACACATGAAAATGTCTTCATGTGTTGCAGACTCGCATGCAAGCATTTGTCAACATCATGAAAGATAAGGCTCCATTTGTCTATGATTTGACATCGAAACGAAGAAATCTTTCAACTTAGAATGAACTTTTTGAGCTCAGTGATTAATCAATCGTATATGCCTACCTCAGGTCAAATTGAAAATGCACTGAAATTCCACCTTGCATCCTAAAATATTGTGTAAAAATGAGCCAGGTGCTCACGTCTTTCTGATTGGTCAGGATTGATTAGGATTTCAGACCTCTGGAAAAGTCTATTTCCCCCATTGGTTCAAATAGAGTAAATCCAGTACTGTTTCGCAAGCTTCAATGAAGGGATTTTTTTTTCTTTTACTTTTTGATTAAATGGTTTGGTGGTGCAGATGCTTCTATGCTCCCATCAGCAGCTGCCCCTGAAATGGAATGCACAGTTAGGAGTTTTTGGTTCTTTAGTGTTGAGTCCAGGGAGATAAAACACAATACCGAGAGTGAACAAATCCTTTCCTCGCCAAGTTTTTCATTAACAGCATAGATATCCCAATCAGTCCCATAATATGTGTATCGAGAAAGCAAACTTCGTGTTTACCTACCCCCTCTTTTAATTGTTTTCTATTCCATTCAACTTATATTTGAGTTTTGGTGTACAACTATCTTCAGAAGGTCCCTTTCCTTCGAGGTCATCAAACCTTCAAGGTACAGGTTTTTTAACAAATTTACCTCGAATTAGTTTCATATCTAGTTGCAATCGATTTCCCACATAAACTTTTCCAATCAATTTTCGCACCTATAAAGTCCACTTCATCAAACATTTAACCCCCATGACTTATACGCATACACGTTGATTTGCATAAAAGGGGTCAAATACTGTGGAGTGCCCATGGAAGAACTGATTCTGTATCAGATGCACTAATATCAATTTTGCTATTTGAGTGCAGTTAGTAGAAGGGGGGAGAAAATAAGGAGGAGGTTCTAAAGGAAAGAGTCCGATAAATTATGAACAATAAATTTTAGTTAGAGCAATTTTACGATATTTAAGGCTTTTTTCGTCATAACTTGACATGGAATGCATCTCAAAAGCCAGAGAAAAGTAATCAGAAAACATATAGTTGAGAAGATAGAACGATTATAAAACAGGAATCGTTTCATACAGTTCAACGGCTCCTCCAGAAATGATATTTTCTGATATGAACAGTTACCAGTAAGTGTCCAGGACGTTAAAATAGCTTTGTCGTGCTCGGTAATCTAGTGTGAACTGAGAAAGCCTAAAAAACAACACCAAAACCGATAATCCAATAAAACCAAGCTGGTTTTCGCCTCCCAAAACTACAATCCAAACGGCTCCAACCCTCCTCCTTTCCCTACCCCTAATTCGAACAAATATTTGTCCAAGTGAAAATTCCCCAGATATCCCCTCCCGCCGTTCCAGGCGGTTCTGCTTGTGAAAAGCCATTCAACCGCAAAGCACTTACTCCCGGCGCTCGCCCCCTCAATCCCCCGCTGCAAGTTCAGCCCTCGCCGATCTCCCCGAAGTCGGGCCTCATAATGGATGGCTCGGAATTTCAGCGGGAGGATCGAGAGATAAAACCGAAATACTTCGCTCCCCCATCCGAGGGTTACTAATTGCTTATCTAAATTCAGCCTTTTCCCAAAGCCCCCGGCGGGGTTCGGTTGTGAAAAGTGACAAAACGACCGGTTCTTATTTCATTTCCTCTTGATTACTTTTTGATTTCTTCTCCCCGCCGTTTTCTGCATGGGCGACAAAAAAAAATTTCAAGGTTGAGAGCAGGCCCTGCAGGAACTCTTGAAGTATGGATCTTCCAGCAGAGAAAGTTGGTTGTGTTGATTCGGTTAACAAGGTATTTAACTTTTTCGAACTTTGTATTGATAGAAGCTTCAAGTTTGTCGACGGGTGTCGGTGTTTCAATTTGTCTTTTCCGCAAAGGCACGAGAAAAAAGAAGAGTTTCCAAGTTTCGCCACTTTCATTTCTCCAATTAAAGAGACTGGGAGGGAGAAGGAAAGATTGGAGGGTCGAAAATACGGAACGATTAAAAAAACCAGAGGAGAATAACAATGTTTGAATTCCTAGTTCGCCATCCTTTGTTAATTAACGAAATGAAAACTTTATTACAGTGGACGCTCTATTAGGCCCGGTGCACACTTGCTGCAAAAGGACGCAGGACGCCGCGTCATTTTCAATCGGATAACTAGAAATACACAGAGGAGCAATTTGCGGTGCACATACGCCGATACCTATCTGCAGCTCGCGTCACTCCGGATAGGTATCGAGGTTGACGCAGGTACATGTGGGACGCGCGTTGGGGCCGATAGCTATCTTGCCGCCCGATACCCCTATCAGTACTCAAGAGTCAATCGGCCGGTGCACACGTGAAGCTGCGTCACACCTCCGTCAACCAGCCTTTCGGGAAATTTTCGGGAATTTCGGCCCACGATCAATGTTCCTGCCAGCATCTCCAAAGGTTGAATAGGAGATTTCATGTAGGTTTCTTGCCCTTGTAGTGCATCGCTGATCCGACCGGCCAATTCGTCAAAGGATCGGATCGACATCCGGAATAATTGAAAATCTTCTGTGTCTTCTCTGAGATCCATCAAGCATACATTGAAAGCACCTTTCAAATACCGCTCACTGTTGAACGGATGGACCCAGTACTTCCGATTTCTGCCCTCTTCTTCACGAAATACGTACTTGTGCACCAAATACGCAAAAACTACTTTCTTCTTCAATATCTGGGCGCGGGTTGAGAGATCCATCCTTGTAGGTGGCGAGCGTGTGACTGACGCCTCCCTGACACGGTCTCCCTGGCCTATCCAGAGTGTGCATTGAAACGAAGATAGGACGCAGATAGCTATTCCTAGGAAATGACGCGGCGTCCTGCGTCTTTTTGCAGCAAGTGTGCACCGGGCCTTAACCGGCGCTTTTGAGGCCATAGGTATTAGGGATGGGTATTGGTACCCGATATTTCAAAACATCGATATTTTACCGTTGAGTGTCGATATTATTGTATCGATACTGGGCCCTCCAATAATGTCGAGTATCGATATGGATTGTACTCCTGTTAATCATTTAAATGATAAAAAGTTTCTGATATCACATTGCTTGCGGAAGCGTCATCGTATGAAACTGGAATAAACTGGATTTGAGTGGCCCGGCTGATGCCTGTTAAAAGAGCGTCTACTGTAGTGGGAAGCCCACGAAGCGACCCTGAAGCTTATTCTAAGAAATACGTAGGGTGACTACGGGCAAGTGCGTTCCTCACTTATTTCTCCAATATTTTTCCTACCCATTTATTCAATTAAATCAGGTGTTCTTTGACAGCTGATCAAATTTTGAGCTCTTTTGCAGCTGCGTAAAAGGTATAATGGCTGATTTACCAAACCTCGCTTATACATCTCAGTTTCACAGTTCAAGGTTGGCCACGTGAAATTATTTTTATGGATTATTTTCCCACCTTAATCCTAATTTTTTCGTTTCCAGTCAATTCTTCTATAGTTTCTTCATTCAATTCGTTCTTCATGGTAAAATAAGGTCACAATTAGGTTTTTTACGGCGAAAGCGCACTTGCCCGGTGGTTTTCAGACCATAACGGCAACAAAAGCGCCTGAGCAACAAATTTTCAGGAGAGAATAAAATGTGCACAAAAAGAGTACCTTAGCAACGTTCGGTTGTAACTGAAAATCATAGGTAACTAAGCCAGAACTTCACTCTAATAAGAAGTTTTGTCAACAAAACGAACTCGTAACCAATGGTTCTCCGGGAAGTAAGGAGGGGGAAATCGGCAAAGCGGGATGTGGTATGGTGTCATATAAATTCACAGCTTTCCAAAAAGTGGTGAACAATTTTTGTGCGATGAAAAATGGCGAAAATAAATTTCCTTGGCAACGATCGGTTGTAAGTGAAAATCATTGTAAAAATACGCGCTACTTTTGTCTCACTTTTTCCTGTCGCTTTTCGGCGGGGGGTCTCATCGCAAAAACCTTTTCAAGGCTAAAAACACACGAGCTCACTTGCCCGCAGGCTTTAGCGCACTTGCCCTTGGCTAGTGGGCAAGTGCGCTCCATGTTCGTGCTTCGGGAAAATCGAATTGCCCTTAGAAACCCTCTGAAAGAGTATATTTTACAAACCACTCGATTCATAATTAACTGCTGGATGGAGCAGAAATTTTAATTGGCACGCGAGTTGGAAGATTCACTCGGAATCGGCTGTCAAAGAATTGCCAGAATCGCTTGTAGTAACCCTAACTAGCTAATATTCTCTCTATTTAGCAGAGAAATGCTCACAGAGTTACTATAACACTGAAATAGCATATATTGTTGTGAATTCTAAATTACGACTGCGAGAAATTATAGATGGTCGTGTTCACAGTGACATGTGATTGAATTAATAGAGTACACAATCATTCACTCCTCCACACGGGTACAGAATCACCCAATGAGTCCTTCCCTGTACATTCAACACGCTCCAGATTCCTGGTAAATTTTATGAAATTGACAATTGACTATGCTTCTGTTAGAATGTCAGCACTCACTTGTTCAATCGGCGCCTATTCAATTTTCATTAATCCTTCAACTACATCTGACGAATAAAATGTTCTCGTGGTCGTATGTGTTTCGACCTTCAACACGTAACCAGATTTCGCACTATGTTCTTTGCAATGTGGTTATCATTTTATTGTCGTTGATTGAAGATGTACCATTCCGTCGCTCCTGTGCACTAGTATAAATGTCAAACCTCACGATCGATTGTTCATTCACCCGAGATGATATGGAAACATTATCGGCAACATCGTGGCATTAACATCCTGGAACAGGATTCTTCAAACAATTTAATAGGAAATCCAAATTTGGGCCATCAGTGGAAGAAGTGATATTGAATATGCCTTTATCCTGGCGCGGGAAGACCACAGTAGCTACACGACATGTTGCTCCTATAGGGCTAGACCACAATGCAATATCTGAGGAGTACGTAGACAACTTATCTTCCAATAAAAACTACGAGAACAGACAAAGTGAACTGCCAACTCTAGTACCACAACTTTCCGAACCAAGTATGAATCTTTCAACTATCCAGGTGGAGCATGAAAGAGTTTTTCATTTACCCCCATCGGGAAAACAATCCTTCAGTAAGTCTACAAGAAGGTGTTGCTGGTACCAATACCTCTGAGAAGAGGTATTCACATTTCACGTGTTCACGTTTGTTTGTTGGAACCCAATTTCTTAATTTACTTATCCTTTTATTTATTTTTTAAATTCATTTATTGTTACAACTGATTTAAATTACAAATCATCTAGCAACTTAATTTAGAATGAAGTAATGTCACTTTTTGTGGTTCATTAGTTCAATATCTAAGACCACTGCAAGTCACAAACCCTAATCAGCGTCTGGTCACAACTAGGTCCAGCGGCTTGGTCCTCTTGAGTCGCCGTACCTCTTCTCTGTTGTCCAGGGTATACAGGATTTCGAGATTTTGGTGTCTGTCCACCCGAATTTCGCGATCCGCTGCAATTCTTCTTATCGCGTCACTCACCATTTCCACTTTGAGGTCGCGGTGGAGATCAGTTGTCCTGATATACCAGGGTGCGTTGACAATACTCCTCAAGATTTTATTTTGGAGTGTCTGGATAGTTTTGACGTTTCTATTGCTTGTGCAGCCCCATAGTTGGCAGCCATAGGCCTAGACGGGCTTAATCATTTGCTGATACAACAGCAATCTGTTATGGGTGGATAGTTGGGATTTCCTACCCAGCAACCAGTTCAACTTCCTGAGCTTAGCGTTGACCTCTTCTTTTTTCTTTTTGACGTATTCTTTCCAGCGTAGCTTGGCGTCCAGCATCATGCCCAGATATTTAGCAGTATTTCAATACGGAATTTCTTGTGAGTTTATGGTGATTGGGATGTTTTGAATTTTGCGATAAGTGAAGTTTATATGCGTACTTTTTGTTTCATTAAGTTTAATTCGCCATTTGGGGGTCCATTGATAGACTCGGTTCACCGAATCTTGCAGTTTCCTTTTATATTTTATGCGAGTAAAACCTTAGTACAGATAACCCTTGATATTCGACCATCTTTTTTGTATTTTGGAATTTTAGAGAAAACTTCAAAGTTTGGTGAACACAAAGAACTGCTAGGAATGTTACAACTGTTACGGCCCGAAAATGTGTATACCTTCTGCTGAATTCGAACTCGTGTCGTTACCAAACTCCAATCAATTATTGGACCGTCAAACAGATATTGATAAACGAACCGAAATTCTTTAGAGCTACTGATCCTTGATTACGTTGTTGGGTTATTTTACAGGAGATTAGATAATCCGGAATTAATATAACTGGATAATCCATGAAATCCCAACATTCAAGTCGAATACCATCAAGGACTTGCAGGTTAGTTTAGATCGAATGGATTTCTAGAGAGGTGATAGCGACTTGAACCAAACCACATACTGGTCGTAATTACATAGATTGCAGTCGACCTCCAGAGTAACCCTCAAGGAATATTTCCCTCTGGGTTCTGGGGAAACTCCCCTTCCAGTTAAGAAGGGCGAATAAAGGAAACGAACCGTGACGCTGCAAATCCACTTCCTTCCCTCGAAACGGAACGAGAGACAGGAATCAGACTTGAAAGTTGATGAGTGGGTCTCAGGAGGACGGTGCTCTCGCCGGACCTGCCACCGTCTGCTCAGTTCGCCCCTTCACGTCCTCATTACGACGCGTCTTCACCCGCATTTTCGAGAGAAGCCGAAAATCTCGATTGCCGAGACGGGAAATTGGGTCCGCTCAACCGTCAATGATGCCCAATTTAGTTGCGATGATGGGCAATCTAGTTCTAATGCGATGATGTCTTCACCGCCTCATATATGGAGTGGGCACTAGGCTAACCAAAAATACAACGCTGCAAATAAGATCACAGAGGTTTGTTATTTCTGTAGTACAAGGGGTGTGTCACCGTAGCTCTTTGCCAGACTGTGGCGATCTCCTTATACCCCAGTTGTGAGTCGTACTTACTTACCAGGATGGTGACCATCGTCAGTTCTGTCTTATCATACCGTGCATCGTCATAGCTCAGGTGATAGGGATCCGATTGTATCTGGGCGAATCGGATTATCGATTCCAACCCCCGCTCCCGCTGCAGTAAACTATCTGGCGCCTCGCACAGTCGCGTTAAGGCTGATGATGATCTCATTAAATTCAAAAAACTCATTTATATCAGAGTCAATTTGAAGAACTACCTTCTTAAATCAGAAGTGTTTGACATTTCGATTTTCAATTTTTAGCCCTTACAAATATTATCCTCGATCATGGCCGATCCCCCCCCCCCCCTCCCACCAAGACATCAAGGTTTTAATGCACTAAAAAGGCTTGTTAAAAATAATCGAATTAGTGAAGACAACGACTGATTTCTATTACCCCCTCCATCCTTCCCTTTCTGTAAATTAGAAAGATCTGAAATATGTTTCAAAACAAGACCCAAGTTCTCAACCGAACATAAGAAAATCAGGAAAGTTGGCCGTTTAAGCTGTTTGAGCAGCGCTTGAATCGATTCTCCGTTACCACTCCCTCTTTTTCCCCTCCCTATCAAAAATTCAAAATTTCTGAGTCTCGTGGCACAACTAAACCAAAATTAGGGTTGAAATGAATAAATGATAATAATACATTTTTGAATCAATAAAATTATATGGTAATTGTTAAGAAATAACGATTTATCACCCTTCCCATAATTCTCCATTCTCGTACAACACAATGATGACATGTGTCGGTCGAGAATGCTCACTTCAGGAGCGGTCGAAAGGATTGGCTAATGCCCCCTTCTGTTAGCAAAAGCAAAATTTCCAAGGTTGTTTGCACGGCTGGACTAAAATTTTGATCAAACGGAATAAGAATCATGAAAATCGGTTGAGAATCGCATTCTGGGCACCGTCGATAAAATTCGTCACCTTTTACTGATTATTAGTTGATAGATTGAGTGGATTGATTAGTTGATCATATTTGTGTGCCTCCTGAAATTCAATAATTTCGTAAGACGGAGCATGCATATCAGAATGCTTCAACCTGTGTATCGGCTATAAACCCTTATCCACATTCGCTACATCACTAGGTTACTGCGATCAAAACAAGAAAAAAAAACGCTGTTGTTTTTGTTTTGATCTCAGTAACTTAGTGATGTACTGAATGTGGATGCAATGTTTTCACCATAAATCGGGCCATACATCGGGAATGGTTTGAGCTCCGGACCTGGGGAGGGGCTCATTCGATTCCTCATGGAAAGTTCTTCAAAAAAAGTCCAAATTGGGGCGGCCTTGACTTTTTTTGAGGTTTTTGGGGATTTTACAAAACTTTAACAACCCTTAAAGGGCACTTTAAATTAAGTGAGAGAGGTGGCTAAAGAATTGGGGCGTTGTCGGACCAATATTGAGTTTTCCTGAAAATTTCAGATTTTTTGCTCCAGCCGTTTAGGAGAAATCGTGCGTACGGCGTACGGCGGACGGACGGAAAATTTTTTATTGCAGATTTGGATTTTACACGCTTTGAAATGTAAACCATGAAATTTTCATGGGGGGTTAGAAATTCTTTTATTAAGAGCGATTACAATGATTTATTATTGAATAATAAACCAAAAATGGGCGATTTTCCTGATTAAGGTATAGGACTTTTGTACAGAAATTTTAAGGATGTGATATTTTATTGTACAATTTGCTGATACTTTACTCCAAGGCCTACACAAGTTCTTTTAGAGGGGTTGTAGCATTCAGGTCTGATTTATAAATGGGCATGGGTATGTCCTTTTTGTCAATAAATGCATTAGAAACAGAAAAATGCCCATTGTCGCTTGAAAACAGGAATATTTAGTGCTCTCCCCTTTCTCGCTTTCCTTCCTCCTTAAATTCTCCCGGAACATGACCCGTTGTTTTTCCTTGAGACATATATGTAACCAGAACTGACACCCCTGAGGCTCCCTGGGGATAAACGAAGACGAAATTGAATTGAGGGGGGCCGGGCCTGCATCCTGATACGTTTCCCTCGCAGCCCCTTCGAGCCGAAGAAAACATGGTCCCGCGGGGCAAATTCGATTTCCCCCTCTACCTCGGCAAACGTAATGCAGTTTAACCCTCGCACCATGTTCATATCGAACTCTTCGATTTTTTGTGGTGTCGTCCTCCTTGAAAACCGAAAGCGATGCATGTTAACAACTATCAGATTATATCATAAGATGGATTCGGCCATATGCGTTTGGTGTTGTAATAAACCGTCCCTCATTCGATTAGCGCAGTTAAGCATTGATAACTGAAAGTTTGTAAAGGTTTTATTGATAGTGGGAAAACGAGATCAGGCTACTCTATTCCCTGTAATGAAGAGCTGAATTTCATTTGGCACCATAGTTTAGGCAACAAACATGGTTCTATTTTGTACCAGCTGACAACAAATTGTTTTTGTTTTACGAATTGATCCAAGGGATATGTGTCCGCGAGTATGTTTCCACAAGTGACCCCAAACTTTGATAAGCCTTCTTCACAAGCGATATCGCTCTCATCGCCAACTATACCGCTTCCATCAAGTGCCTAACATGATAAACGACCAAAATAGATTGTAATTATCTAGATCAGGGGTGTCCAACCTTTATGGCGTCAAGGGGCAAGACCAAACGCTCTGAAGAGGTTGCGGGCAATATAGTATTTTATAAGTAACAATAAGAAATGTGAGATGTAGCAATGATTAAAACCAGGAGTACTATTATTTCATTTATTGCTCACCAACTACAGTTTTTGTAAGAATGAACTACATAAACCTAAGCCCTAAAGATTTCATTGTCCACCAACGACGAAATGTCCACAGCCTGTCCAGTTGTAGAGAGTCTCATGAGATGACGAAAGGAAGGATCTGTAAGGTTCCATCTGTTGTGGTTCTTTATGTAGTTCGTGGAGGAAAAGGGGCTTTCACACACATATGTGTTCCCAAAACATTGACGTCATTTTCAGTCCAAAATCTCGTAGATTTGGGTTTTTCTCATTAGATTGCAATTTGAAAAACGCTGCAAATTCTTTCACTGGGGTTTATTATTCAATTTCATTCATTTGGCTTGCATTCAGTGTGCGTGTGTTCACAGGTGATAGAGCGATTATTGAATTTCAGGAGATATGCATAGAGCACGTAAATCGGTTCTCAACCAAAATACCTATTTCGTTTGATCAGTTGATCATATTTGTGTGCCTCCTGAAATTCAATAATCGCTCTATCACCTGTGAAACACGCACACTCCGAATCTTTGTAGAAATTCAAATCATGAATGCAAGCCAAATGAATAAAATTGAAAGAATTTGCAGCGTTTTGACCACGTTTTCGGGTTCTACGTAAAATTTCCGTTACAACCAATGCACATTCATAATCATAAACGACCCCTAAGGACCGTAATTGCAGTTCAAACATTGAAAATTTAAGAAAATTGTTAGTTTCTGAAATATTTGTATTTTTTACAGCACTTCCAGAAAACGTGCTGGAACTTGTCTTTAATCAGAATTATTTTGTTCCGTGATCTCATGGAGAAATTCCAGTTTGAAGGCGACAAAACGTTACGCAATTTTTAAACTGCATTCGAGGATTCCTAGAGATAAAAGAAACATTTCGCGGTATGAATTGGGAAAATGATTAAATCCGCAAAATAGATAGGTTAAAAAAATAAAGAGATACTACTTTTCTGGAAAAATGATCGAAAATCATTTATAGCATTCAGACTAGTAAAGTTTAAATAAATCAGACTAGTAAAATTAGAAGAAGTCGCGCTCACAATGTGATCTCAGAATCTATATCTGATATAGAGTAAAAATTATTTATTTTTCAGCAAAATTGATCTATTATTCATTTTGTTGAAGCTCCCTTGAAAATCATTGAAATCATCATTGAAAATAAACCGCAAAGGCAATAAATCACCCGAAAGGCAATATCATTGTTGAACGATATAATCTCAACATGAAATAGTGTTGGAATTATCTACGATAAGTAACACTTATTTCTACCCCAAAAACCTAATTTACTATTTCAATAATTGAAAATAGATAATGATTAAAACTTGAAAATAGAAATTAATGGTGAATTGGGTATTTTTATGAATAACAAATCGGATTGGAGTTTATATAGATTTATTGAATCTGATATAGGTCCGATATGAAATCAAGAGAGAATTTGTGTTGTATTAAGGAAACCGCAAAAATGTATAGGAAAATGTATCAGTTGTGAGACGGCTAGGGATCAACTGATCTCACAACGCACCTCTTGGGGGAGCGCCGTGGAGGCGGAGGCGATGAAGTGTCGGTCAACGTTCGCGTAGCAGTTCCAGGAACTGCTACAAACAAAAGCAGGTTAACCTACAAAGTGTGAACAAATGTTAACGCGATTACGCGATTGCGACGAAAATCAAACCACGCGGCGTGAACGTTTGCCGCGCGGTGCCGCGCTGTTAAGTCTGACACATCCATAGAATCGCATTGTTTGACGGCGCCAACCACGGATACTATCTTAGTCTAGTATCCGTGGCGCCAACAGATCGCGATGGGCCAGCTCGCTCGCGTTCGTTTTCCACGTAAGCCAAGACACGGCGTGTGGTGGCCACGACGCCTGCGCCGGCGGTTCGCGATTCCTTCATACCTAAACAGGCGCGAGCCGCCCCGTCCTGTGGAAGAGTTTTCTCTCCAGAAGCTCGGCGAGGCAAGCGGCCAGCGCCGCTGCCCCAGCGCCCGAGAACCTCGGTTCCACTTTCAGTTTCGATCACGTCGTGCGACAGTACATAATATGCCCATATTGTAGAAATGCATTGACAATAACTGAATATTATGCATTTCTACAATATGGGCATTAACTTTCAAGCGTTCGGGCCAACATGACTCACGCTCGCCTAGCTGTCTATTGACCGCCCTTGCTTTTTCAATGGTTATCGTGCTGGTTTCTCTACTTTCAATTTCATTAGATACAAGAAGAAGAAAAACATGTTTATTAGAGAAAAAAGGAAATACATCACTGGAAAACTTGGAAAAAAAAACATGAATAGGATTTGGCTATTTGCCGTCAATCCGAGTCTGCCGGAAACTGTGCAAATGTTGCGCCCAACGTCTGGGAACAGAAAAATACATGAGATCCCCCAATATAGCTTAATACATTTTATGTACTTCAGTAAATATACAGCATAAAAAAATAAAAAACTATATAATAACTATATAATGGTTTTTATATGATAGCTTTCTATTGAAAAAAATATGTAAATACCAGAAATAAATGAGAAAATAATACAATTTAATACAAACAAAATAATCTTTCCCAAATAATTTTATATATTTTTGATAATAATACTTCCTAATAATTTCAACTAAAATGCAATGGAACATCAGAAATTAAACTGTTCCACTAAAAACCGCCTATAATTTATAGCGTCCCTCACAAATTTATACAGTTTTAGAAGTTCCTCACTATCGCCGCTATTTAGTAGTCTTATGACTTCTTCTCCCTCAAAATAACATTTACTAAAATAACGAAACCTGAATTCCGAAATTATCGGGCAGTTACAAATGAAATGAAAAGTGTTCTCCTCCTGGCCTAAAAAATTCTAACCCCCCCTGAATATTTCATGGTTTACGTTTCAAAGGATGTAGAATCCGAATCTGCAATAAATCACTGGGGTTTATTATTCAATTGGTTCATGATTTGAATTTTTACTAAGCTTTGGAGTGTGCGTTTTTCACAGGATAGAGCTATAATTGAATTGCAGGAGATATGCATGGAGCACGTAAATCTGTTCTCAACCAAAATACCTATTTGGATTCAAAATCCAAATTTAAACGATCTAGCCAAATGTAGACAGATGTAGAGGAGGCACACAAATATCATCAACTGATCAATCCAAATAGGTGTTTTGGTGAGATGAACCTAAATTCAATAATCGCTCTATCACTGTGAAACACGCACACTCCAAAGCTTAGTAGAAATTCAAATCATGAACGCAAGCAAAGTGAATAATAAACCCCAGTGAAAGAATTTGCAGCGTTTTTTACATATCGATGCTTCAACCCGTGTATCGCCTATAAACTTGCGTTTGTGTGCCTCCTGAAATTCAATAATCCCCCCCCGCCCAAAATGAAAAAGCATCTTGAATAATAATTTATCAAGCCTTTAAAGTTGCGTTTAAAACTTCCCCAAATCCAAATTTAAACGATGTAGCCAAAGGTAGACAGATGTAGAGGAGGCACACAAATATCATCAACTGATCAATCCAAATAGGTGTTTTGGATGAGAACCGATTTACGTGGTCTATGCATATCTCCTGAAATTCAATAATCGCTCTATCACCTGTAAAACACGCACACTCCGAAGCTTAGTAAGATTCAAATCATGAACGCAAGCCAATTGAATAATAAACCCGAGTGAAAGAATACTTATTTACCCCAGTAATAATATTGGATAGTAAACCCCAGTAATAATATTGAATAATATTTACCTATATATTATCAGCGTTTCATGCATATCAGAATGCTTCAACCCGTGTATCGGCTACTAACTACACTACAAGTATTCACATCGGCTATCACTCCAGTATCCACATTCACTACAACTCGACGCTATCGGCCGGACATCACTAGGTTACAAACAAACAATAATAAACCAAAAAACGCAAATGTTGGCACCATAAATCGGGCCATACATCGGGAATGGTTTGACCTACGGACCTGGGGAGGGGCTCATTCGATTCCTGACGGTATGTTCTTGAAATAAGTTTACATTCATGCCGCTTGGACTTGTTTTGAGGTTTCTAGGGATTTTACAAAACTTTGACAGCCCTTAAAGGGCACTTTAAATTGAGTGAGAGAGCTGGCTCAAGAATTGGGGCGTCGTCGGACCAAGATGGATTTTTCCTGAAAATTTCAGATCTTTTGCTCCAGCCGTTTCGGAGATATCGTGCGTACGGCGTACGGCGGACGGACGGAAAATTTTTATTGCAGATTCGGATTCTACACCCTTTGAAACGTAAACCATGAAATTTTCAGGGGGGGTTAGAATTTTTTTCCAGAGCGATTACAATGGTTTATTATTGAATAATAAACCAAAATTCAGGTCCCTTTTCTTATCTGGTGATTAGAAACATGTCAGCTTGAAGGTCACATAACTCAAGTTGTAATTCTGCTAGTTCGTCTTAAACAGGATTATTGTAAGCAGTGCACTGCTCGAATCTACGGTTGAATTCATCAATAATTTGTTGGATCTGTAAGCAGCAAAGTGAAAACCCCATATCTTCCTCATCTTTTAATTCTTCTGCAAGTTGCAGGCAGCTAAGGAAGTGTGTTAGGTTGTTCTTTTCCAAAGAATGTTTAAACAGGTTAAACTTCTATTGGAATCCGTTTATTAATCAAATCAGATCTGAACCCGGCTGATTTCTTCCTTGAAGACCCAAGTTCAAACTGTTAGGACGATTAGTCAGATCTGTAAAAAACGCTGTCTCGAGAATTCTGCATCCTGGAACTTCTCAAGTTCAGTTGTGTCCGATGAAACATATATATTTAAGAATGCAGGGATTTTGCTTCCGAGTCTAACAAGATAGCGGAAGCATTGTTTTCACTTTCGGAATGTGAAAATTTTTTGTCTCCAAAATCAAAAATTCCACTTTCATTTTGCTTTTTAGACCTTTCTGAACAATTTTGGTTCCGTGTCTGTCTGTGTGTCTGTCTGTCAGCAAAACTTTGTTACGCGCAAAACTACGAAGTTATAGTCCCCTATAAGTTTCATGACCCCCGGATCAATAGTAGCCTCTGCGCCAGCGCAAACGTGAAATCCTTGTTACGCGCATAACTCCTGGAGTTCTTGACCGATTTCGATGACATTTTCAGGGATTGTTCGGTTTGATGTGTAGATGGTCCTCGTGAGCAATAAAGAGAAAATAAAGTTTCAGCCTCGAGCTTGATTGAACGAAGTTCTTTAGTCAATAATAATTTTCAATGATCTATACAGTCATGTTATGGATACGAGGAAGCTATGTGCCACACCCACTTGGCAGACGTTTTTTTCTTATGGCGAAAACGCGTTCTATGCACTTTCCAGCACTTAGCCACCTTACATGGTTGTACATTACCAAATCTCCGTACACAGCCTTCCGCTAAAAACTGCCCAAGTTGCCTGTGTAAAAGGGATCTATTTTCACATCCAATCGATAAAACAAATGTCAAACAGCGTTACACTGCACTTATGATGTAAAAACGATGATATAACATAAAGAATAAAATATGTTTCTATCTTAGCATTATTTTAAAAAACTGTATGATTTTGGTAAAACCTACGCGGGCCACAAATAATAGCTTCGCGGGCCGCATGCGGCCTGATCTAGATCAAATTGACTATTACGGTGATTCTGCGAGATCTGTTGTGCTGGATCTATAGGAACACGGTCTGATTCGCGCCTAATGCCACTATCTCGGCGTAACGTAGTTATCTAGTAACAATATCCCCCGCTCCCGGACGTTCGCTAGAAAGCACGTCCCGCTCTAATGGCTGTCCGGGGGTTGATAATACCTACCGTAGTGGACGGGGCGAAGGGGAGGGGGGATTGTAGTAATAAATCTGGCGCAACCCCCTTCAACTAATCCAATTCAGATAATAAGGGCTTAATCTGTAATGAGCTGTTATTAGTTGCAGTGTTTGATTAGGCCAATCAATATTTAATCAACCGCCGTCTCGGTGGTCCTCGAGAACACTATGCTGGTGCAGCGCGATCTCCAGAGGCTATAATATCAACCCGCCTGGGCTTACCAGTACGTATATTCATACAATTGTATACACCGCTTTACAATCGAATTATATTGAATCTGCAATAGTTATGCATAACGCTTATTCAATACGACTAAATAATATTTTGCGTTAAGTGCTTGCTTTTCCGTGAGTCAAAAGCTATTTATTAAACATTTTCCAGACCTAGCAAAAGCAAAAGCAAATAGCTTAACCACATCCAAATCATTCCTTGATATTTTAATCCGGAGATCATTTTCTCTTCAATCATCGAAAATTTAGGAACGTAGAAGAAGAAGAAGAATCTAAAAACAATGTTTATCAAAATGAAATATTACACAGAATAATTATTACATATACAAAAAAAAATAAACGCTTCGACATGGTTTTTTAAGCCGTTTGTCGGCAGTATCGGCCAGTAAGAAACACATTAATGGAGATGAAAGAAATTACAAAATCAAAAGTTAAATTCGTGGACTAACATTGACCTATAACGCCATGATAGCCTACTATAATTCGCCAGCTCGGGATATCCACCCTCATTTAACAGTCCGATTGCCTCATCCCTCGTGAGAACTGGAAAAGGCTATCATTCTAAATTCTGCCAACACTGAGCACCTACATTCTTCACATCTGTCTGTGTGGAATAGTTTCGCATTTAGTTGTAGCATCTCCCCTGTAAGTTTAAAAATCCATCTACTAGTGTACAGTTCCAACTCCGAATCTCTCATCAAACTAGCAGGCTTAATCTCGGGGTTGAGTTCCCTGTACAGCGTGAAAGTCTGCGATTCCTCAACCCTCTTCCAGCACAAGTTCTTTTTGCGTTTAGGAATGTATGGCCCTACTAAAAGCCTTACGCAGGTTATAATCAAAGCAGTATGTCGATTTTATTGAAACGATTATTTGTTTTAAAAGTTTGTACACACAAAGAGTTACCATTTCATTTCACAGAACAATGCCTTCATGTTCTAAATAATATTAAGTTATTCAAACAAGGGTTTTGAAACGTTAAAGTTTTTTTTTCGATTTTCAGCTAGTTTTGATTAAATTTAAGTACATTGTTCAATTTTAGTTTGAACGTAGAGTTTTTAATTTTCGGACATTACTCACTGATTTTTGTAGTACATTTTTTAAAATTTGACGTATTTTCGGTGCTCAAAAATGCATGTCCAGCAAGCCCATCCTTTCTTTTTAAAAGCTTTTATTTAACTTGCAATGTATGTAAGGATGTTCGGGTGGAATCTTGCGACCCGATTTTGAAGCATCTTGCTGAACCGATTAAGCTGAAATGATGTATGCACGTTTAGATTGGATGACAATACACGATTAGTTGTGTGACGTCATTCTAAATTCAATATGGCGGACGATCCAAGATGGCGGAACAGTATTTTTAATGCATTTCAACAATATGGGTATCAAATCTAAGAGCTTGTTGAGAGTGACTCGAAAAGCGATGTGACGTCATTCTAAATCCAATATGGTAGAACATCAAAGATGGCGGAATAGTGATGGTAATGCATTTCTGCAATGAAAGGGCTTGTTGAATATTGGTTTCAAATGAATGGGCTTGAGAGGAAGTTAAAGTTAAGAAAAAATGCTTGTTAAAAAAGAAGAAGCTCTTTTCGGAATCCCCCTGAAATTTGGTGTAGAGACCTCGTTTATTATTGATTTGAACCTGTAAAATCGGTTGATTTTATTGAAGAGCTAGTCTGTTCCAAAATTAACCGGCAACCTTGCTACAATGATGCATTGAATGAGATGAACAGACTCAGAAACCTAGTAAGGGATGACTAATAAGTAGGTAATAAAAAAATTAAACAAAAAACCTTTTCAAGAAAGCTTTTATTTAAATGCCCATAAAGAAGGAATAATTATTACTTACAAATTTTAACTGTCTACTCATAGCCTATACACACAATTCGTAAAATCATAAATGCTTGTCGCGACATTTGAGTAAGTAGGTATCTGTAAGTATTTACCTAATTAAACTGAAATAAAAAAATAAACTTATCGGAATAAGTTGGTCAATGAAATAGGTACCTACCTAGGAACTAGATTTACACAAGCCTAAAACTCGCGACAAGCTTTAATGATTTTAAGAATTGTGCATATAGGCTATAAGTAGACAGTTAAAATTTGTAAGTAAAGATTTATTTCCTTCTTTTTAGGGCATTTAAATAAAAGCTTTCTTAAAAAGGTTTTTTTGTTTAATTTATTAATGATCAACTGTTTGGCTAAAAAACGTTTTTATCATGAATTGCAAATTTATTGTAGAGCATTTACCATAGATTTGCAATTCAATGGAATAGAATAGAATATGCGTTTCTACATACGGAATAGTATCAGAATAATCGTTTCTGCCTACGCGACTTGTTGACAAAACAAGATTCAAAGGCCCCCGGCAGAGCGGTCCTCTTCCCGGAAGAGCGTCTTCCCCCATCGAGTAGGCTCCCCTTGTATCGGCACCAGTTTTACAAACCGAACGAATCAGCTCGCGTTTGCAATTAATTCAAAAGTGAAAAGTGATTATTAATTTCGACTAGTTTCAACGTAACACGTGCAATATTGCTGTGAGTGGTTCACGCAGCGTCCCTCTTGTCATCTCTTGTGCATTTAAAAATTGGCTACTCCTCGTTGAAGTACAAGAATTTGCATCGGCGATCTACCAATACATCCATCCCCCGGCCGGGGAACCCTCAACGGAAACGGTGAGTCCAAAGCATTTTCTGTCTTCTTGCGGTTGTGCCAATCTAACGATAAAAAGTCCTGTTTGTGATCAACTTCAATCATTATAAATTATTTGTTCTCTAGTTCCGTGGTGGTAACCAAATCCATGTTTTTCATTTTTGGAAGTTACGCCACAATAATATTGCCAGATAATTGAAGGTTAATAGGTTCTAGCAAGGGTCACAACCTGGACCCTGAATCCCACCATTCCCACAAGGAAAGCATTAAATGTTTTCGCATTTTTATTTACATCAGTAATAAAATGTCAAATAAATAAGAAAAGAATCAAAATACCAACATGATGGTAATTGAAGTCATGATAATATTACTTGGAATAACAGTTGCAGGAAAAAAGAAGAGAGAAAAGGGAAACAAACTGTTTATCTAAATCCTACTTCCTTCCAAATACCAAATCATACTTCCTATCAAATTTTCTACCTCATCAATTGCTAGTTGGATTACCAATTTTTTTTAAATATCATCTCTACTACTCACATGTTGATAGGATTTCATACAACTTTTGTATGAATCACATATTGTAACATAATGGGGGCTTTAAGGACAATCGTTCTTTTCGGATGCCGGTTCACGAAATTACCCATCACCTGAAATCTCGTAGGATAGGAATGTGCATAATTTTGCCAGTATGTCCGGGTGTTTAAAATAGAACAAAACCAGAGCCTCTATAAAAAGCTGCCTTATAGTAAAATTCCGGGCAAAATTTAACACTTGAACCTCCATTTCCTAGATCTGATTATTTTTAAAATTAGACTCTTCTCGTTTCAGAAAGAAAGTTGCGAGAATTCGGCCTAACATTTGATTTTCTAATAATCTACAAATTTTGCCTAACCTCAAGGATCCCTTGAATCAAGGTCTTTTTGGACCAAAGGAACGCTTCGCAAATGAGATACTAGACGCCCTCCCTACACCTAAATTCCGAACTGCCAGGAAGCCTGAACCAAGCATTCGTTAACCATCCTCAACTTCTGCGACTTCCACAGCAGCTGGATAATAAGTAAATAAACACACTCACATACCTTTTACCATTTTCGTAGCTAAAAATTTGCGAAATTGCTCCTTTGTACAGACGGGCCAATGAATTTATAAAAATTTGTGTCATTTTCAATCGAATAACTAGAAATACACAGAGAATAATTGTTGCACACGGGACGCCGATACCTATCTGCAGTCGGGTAACTCCGGATAGACATCGAGTTCACGCAAATGTCGCGAGTTGGGGCCGTACACCAGCCCGATACCTTTTACCATTTTCGTAGCCAAATCAGTACTCAAGAAATCAAAACTTTGAATCGTCACACCTAAACCAGCCTTTCGGGAAATTTTCGGGAATTTCAGCCCACGATGGATGAAATCGTTGATGTGGGGCTACTGATCGAAGGGGTAAAAAACCACGCGGAAATTTGGGACGTCGGCCATGAGTTTTATAAGGACCGCAAAAGAAAACAAGCTTGATCAATAATCCCCTTTGCGACAATCACACTTGAAAGATCTGAATTATGTTTTAAAATTAGACTACTTGTGTTCCATATTGAAAGAAAGTTGCAAAAATTTGACGGTAAGATGATCCATTCTAATGGCGGGTCCCTGATTAACGCGGCCTTGCTTCAGAGGGTCGTCCTAAAAAGTTGTTGGGAAAGAACCCCTTGAAGTTGGACTCTTTTTGATGCAGGGTTAGGACGTTATGCATTCCACGCAACAATGCATTCACATGTTGAACTCCCGAGAATAAATTTCCGGTCTGTGGAGAAAGCATTAAGGCATGGGGGACATTTTTTGATAAATTTCATTTTAAATTGTTTGGAGTCTTCAGTAGCTTAATGTTCCGAGAAACTTAGCTAATTAGCTGGTGTGGGCAGTTCGCATTTACCAAAATGAATTTTCCTTCCCCTCGAATCACACTTTCAAACGGTTAATAGCCCGTAGAACTTACAAACCCTCTCTTCCATCCCCCAACTCCCGAACACCACAATATGCAGTTAATGATCAAGAGGCGAGCGAAGAGATCGATATTATGCAAATAATCCTGGAACTTCTCCCGCGCCAAGAGGGGGATTTCAAGGTAGACATGGCCGCTCAGGGCCCCCCCAGCTCAACTGGGTGTGGGGATAATTAAAGAAGGGTTGATGGAGCGTTTCATGAACTGTGTGATGAAGAAATAAACGCTACACCACATCAAAGGCCTCCCCTTTCGCAATATTCCACGGGAATAGCGACGTTACCTCCGTAATATGAGACTCTCCCTTCAACGTTTCCCAAAGGTCGACCGATCGTTCGACTGAAAACGAGATGATTGAGTCGGCGTTTGAACTGAAAATTATTGGTACGTGAGAAAAAATATAAGGATTCTGGTGCAGAAAAATACAAATACAAATACCCAGAATTTCTTAATAAACTGGAACCAAACGCCAAAGAAGCCTCCATTCGACTCATTAACAGGAGTACAATCCAGTTCTTAGCGACCGACACGACAGTTCACCACCCCCACCCCCCGCTCAACACTCCTTCAACTAATCTTTGGGTGCTCTCCTTCCGCCCTTTGTTATCCCGGCATCACCACTTTTGCGTCCGCCCGAGGGGGTCATTCGTGTACCTGCCACCTTGGTAAGCACTAGACTCAATGGTGCTCTGGTTGAATCCACAGATTTTTCCACGGAGTTGGTTAGGCTTAGTAAGTACCGTTTATGAACACAGAATACGCTCACGTAAACCCTTGTTACCCCCCCCCCCCCCCCAGCTGTAGCTTTCATCTCTGTTTACTAGCTCCCCTCCTCTGAGCTAGAATCCCATATTTGTAGGTTGCTTAGGCAATTTTTCATCTTCGGTGCTTAAATGTGTAAAATGAATCATTTAAATGATCTGGCAGTAGAACGGTAGAGGTCTACTGTCCCGCTTTATTTGTTGTTATTGTATTTCTATACGTTCCTGGGTTTCCTCGAGTTAATCATTTAAATGATAACAAATTATGACCATAATAATAATACTTACTACATCTTACTCTTACAAATAACCAAATTAGTGCTAATTGCAGGGTCAAATAACTGACTGCGCCGGCTCACTTCTCAGTATTCACGCAGTCTAGAAAATTGACAGTCCATGACGAGTAATTTGTCGAACTATTTCATCGATTTTAACCTGTGAAACTACATTTTTCTGGTCTCAAACGCAACTTTCTCCTCTAATCAGCAGAATAAAATCAAAATTGATTACTCCGTTGGAAAGCTGTGATTCTGGCGCAGTTTTTAGGCTCACCGGCAATAGTTCATTCTCTCGAATTATTTGAAAACTATGGGCTTTGGAAAACTTTTCGTAAAGTTATTAAGTTCACTTTTCAGGTTGCTTTGTTCCCCGTAAACTGGAAAAATATTATTCGGTTCTGGGATTGGTAGGAAATTTTACGATCTTATCAACGGTTTCTTTAAATTTGAGATTACTCTGAAAATGAGGGAACTATTTCCGTAGTAATGAAGTAAGGTCGATAACACGATGAAAATCTTAAATCGTAAATACCTCTGAATACGAGCGTTTAAAAAAACTTGAAGATGCATTTTGGTTTATTATTCAATAATAAACCATTGCAATCCCTCTTGAAAAAAAATTCTAACCCCCCTGAAAATTTCATGGCTTACGTTTCACAGGGTGTAGAATACAAATCTGCAATAAAAAATTTTCCGTCCTTCCGCCGTACGTCGTACGCACGATTTCTCCCAAACGGCTGAAGCAAAAAAGCTGAAATTTTCAGGAAAAATCCACGTTGGTCCGACGACGCCCCAATTCTTGAGCCAGCTCTCTCGCTTAATTTAAAGTGCCCTTTAAGGGTTGTCAAAGTTTTGTAAAATCCCTAAAAACCTCAAAAAAAGTCAAGGCAGCCTAAATTTGGACTCTTTTCGAAGAACTTTCCACGAGGAATCGAATGAGCCCCTCCCCAGGTCCGTAGGTCAAACCATTCCCGATGTATGGCCCGATTTATGGTGCCAACATTCGCGTTATTTTGGTTTATTATTGTTTTTGTTTTGCTATCAGTAACCTAGTGACGTAGTGATGTAGTAATGTGGATACTGGAGTGAACTCCTAAAAGGCTTTGTAGCCAATTAACGGGTTGAAGCATTCTGATAACCATAAAAAAACGCTGCCAATTCTTTCACTGGGGTTTATTATTCAATTGGCTTGCGTTCATGATTTGAATTTCTACAAAGCTTTCGAGTGTGCGTGTTTCACAAGTGATAGAGCGACTATTGAATTTCAGGAGGCACACAAATATGATCAACTGATCAATCCAAGTAGGTATTTTGGTTGAGAACAGATTTACGTGCTCTATGCATATCTCCTGAAATTCAATAACCGCTCCATCACCTGTGAAACACGAACACTCCAAGGCTTAGTAGAAATTCAAATCATGAACGCAAGCCAGTTGAATAATAAACCCCAGTGAAAGAATTTGCAGCGTTTTTGTAGCAAATTAGATGTAGGATTGATTCCTTGGAGGAATGAGACCTGTTTTGTAGACACCCTGCTTAAGGACAGACACCACAGTCACGTGTCCAGATCGTTCCCGGGTTTCTTTAGTGCACGTGACTCTTGGTTCGTTCGTTTCTGTACTCTTTTTTCAAGACAAATCTGATGTACTTGGAAGGGCCGAATATTTGTTGAGCGTGGTTAGTTTCGATTTAGAAGGTTCGATCTACCGTCCTGAAATATGTTTTGGAGCTTTTTAGGGGAATCTAAAAAGGGGGAATACAATTACAAAGGCGTAAAATCCTGGGGGGAAATGGAACCAGGCGTGTGTTGTACCTATAAAGCCAAGTCCCTCGCGGTTAGCAGTCTTCAGAAGGTGGGCTCGCCGATAATTAACTACGCCATTAAATCATGCCCCAGGAACCCACTAACTGCGGTAGGTACCGGCGTAGCTCGTACATCTTGATTGAAACTAATTCTAGGAGCTCCGCCGGGTCCCTTGCTAGGCGCCCCTGCAGCAAGAAGGGCGGGGAACACGTTTACCGCAGTGTTTTCGAAGGTCCGAGGGCCACTGAAACTTAGGGGTAGAAACTAAAATGCGCAGAATGGTGTCTATCTGCATTGAATGTTTGAACACTGTAGAAAAGCATCACAGTTAATCTTGTGAACTGTATTATGAAATTGTAGGTCTATTGAAGCAGAAGAACCATAGGTACCTACAAACTTAAAAAAAACTGCTGCAAATTAAAACATAATTATTATTTCTCTATTAGACAGCCTTCCTACGATGATCGCCGGACTACCAGAAATGGTCCGTACATCCAGAGACAATGCTTCCTACGTTCCCTCAGAAAATTAACCCTCGATTAGAACAACTGAAATTGGATGATACCGCGAAGGTTCCCGTCGACTGAAACGGATGGCCGCAAAGATTCACATCTGAGTGCTCCTTCGAAGAGCCCTGTGGCCGTGAATGGTAGCTATCAGTATGTTTTCGCCAACATTTCCGATTTCATCCAGGCCGACGCCTTTTTTGCCTTATTAGTCAATAATAAACCATTGTAATCGCTCTTGAAAAAAAAATGTCTAACACCCCTGAAAATGTCATGGTTTACGTTTCAAAGTGTAGAATCCAAATCTGCAATAAACATTTTTCCTTCCGTCCGCCGTACGTACGCACGTTTCCTCCCAAACGACTGGAGCAAAAAATCTGAAATTTTCAGGAAAAATCCATATTGGTCCGAAAACGCCCCAAATCTTTAGCCAGCTCTTTCAATTAATCTAAAGTGCAACTTAAGGGTTGTCAAAGTTTTGTGAAATCCCTAAAAACCTAAAAAAAAACCAAGGCGGCCTAAATATGGACTTTTTTTTAAGAACTTTCCATGAGGAATCGAATAAGCCCCTCCCCAGGTCTGTAGCTCAAACCATTCCCGATGTATAGCATGATGTTATGCTGCAAATTCTTTCACTGGGGTTTATTATTCAATTTTGGTTCATTATTCAATAATAAACCATTGTAGTCGCTTTTTAAATAAACTAAGTAAAACAAACCCGTAGCGCAAGGGTTTCGTGCGGGACTCACAACCACAGGTTCTCGGGTTTGTTTCCCGCGTTCGGCAGGAAAATTTTTGCAAAAAATGAATATGGGGTATACACACTTGGACACAAGAGAAACGTTTTGCCCCACAGACGCACCTAGGCCCAAGACAAAACAAAACGCTGTAAGTACTTGTCACAAGTGCCATAAAATCATAAAACCATTAAAAAACGCTGCAAATTCTTTCACTAGGGTTTATTATTCAATTTCATTAATTTGGCTTGCATTCATGATTTGAATTTCTACTAAGCTTTGGAGTGTGCGTGTTCCACAGGTGATAGAGCAATTATTGAATTTCAGGAGATATGCATAGAGCACGTAAATCGGTTCTCAACCAAAACACCTATTTTTGCTGATTTCGAGTTAACTATTCATAGAGCAACTCGGGCTCAGTGGCCAGAAGGTCCGTGGCTGTAGGTTCCATTTGGCCCAATCTTGGTGGAGAAGAATTCGATTGCATGTTTCCTCATCATATGTGGGCTGAATTCAGTGTGGTTGACCGGACGACGAATTGCTGCGAGTCATTTCACGGCCAACTGAACAGCGAATTTACCAGTGCTCATTTACTGTGCCTACTCACGTAACTAGTGTGTAGACAGTCCTAAGCTTGTAAATGGGAAGAAATGTGTGTCGGATGTCAGGAACCTTCACGGTCATCCGCAACCTGGATGAGTTCTTCGTTCGGAAACCTTTGTGGCCATCAGCGGGAACCTTCCTTCAGTAATTTGGGAACCTTCGCGGCCAAACGGGAACCTTCGCGGCATCTCCCCAGAAACTGAATGGGATAACATGAAAACAGAGGGTAAACGACTGCTTCTGCTTACACTCCTCGACCTGTCACTCAACTCAGCTTGAGAGTAAGCGTTATGACTAGTGTACTCTTTAAGTACCCATTTAGGTATGTCGCCTCCTTTATAATACACACTATTAACCAGTTTGACTAAAACACCCTAATTACCGGCACATCCCGGATCGATGTAGTATTTTTTCTGGCTAATTTCATATAATTTGGCCCAGCAGTTTGCCTGTTTTGGGATAAGCCTGTAATACCCAGAAGATATTCCTGAAGTTAAAAAGCTCCAGGCTTACGCTCAAGCTTAGCAATTACAATTAGGGGCAAGGGGAAACTATCCATATAAGAAGGAGGTGATGGAATGGACTAGTTGTTCCCTTCAAAGGGGGAGCCTGTAACACACGGAGGATACCCATGAGCCTAAAACGCTTCAGGTTAATGCTCAATTTTACCAGTTTTATAAGTTGAAAGGGGAAACTATCCATGTCCATCATGACTTGCTACCATATAAGAAGGTGGTGATAGAATGAACTATTTGTTCCTTCCAAATGCTAAGCCTGTAACACCCAGAGGAAACCCCTGAGCCTAAAAAGCTTCATGATAATTCTCAAGCTTAGCACAATATTGGGAATCAAGAACTATCCATGTCCATTACGACCTGCTGCCGTATAAGAAGGAGGTGATGGAATGGACTAATTGCACCTTCCAAGGGCTGAGATAATCTCTAGAGTTGAAAAGCTTAAAGTTTTTACTCAGGGTAGGAGTATAAAAAGAATGGAAAATGGCAAAGAAAAAGGTTTTGAAGTTTGTAAAGTATGTAACTTCCAAACTATTTTGACGTATTTCGTGTATTTAAAATGGCGAACAATTTGATTCTTTTCAAGATCAGTAGGTATGCAGGAAAGGGAGATACTGTGACCTATTTTATCTAGTAAACTGTTTGGTTCCAACATCTGCTACAAGAGTGAGTTTGTATCGCCATAACTCCTTCCTGCGCCAGATATCTGACCTGAAGTTCGTTCAGTGTCAAACATAGGTAATGCTCAAGCTTAGCAGTTTTAATTAACGGGAAGGAGGAAGTATCTATATCCATCACGAACTGCTACCATGTAAGAAGGATGTGATGGATTATATTAGTTGCGCCTTCCAATGGCTGAAGGGATACACCTGCGACACCCAGAGGATATCCCTGAAGCTTCATAGTTTATGCTCAGGGCAGGATAGTAAAACGAGTGGAAAATAGTAAGATTCCCAAGATTAAGCTACAATGATATTGTACTGTAGAAAATAACGCTTCTATTATCCCATATCTAATTTGTATGCGTTAACAAGAAGGAACCCTAAAGATTCCCCCATCATTTTATAACGTTAAAATTAATGAAAAGAAAATACTGGGTGCCTTGAAGTGTTTGTATGCGTTAAGGCTCCCTCTCAACTTTTTTCGGAGTAATAAGAGCTAATTACCTGCTATGAGAAACAGGAGAGGGAGGATTATTATTGGGGAAGAGGTAGGAAAGGGGAAAAGGATGGAAAACTATGTCATTCGTAAGGGAGGTGATGTTAAAAGCACGATGGGTGAGGACAGGGGGGGAGTGTTGTAATTAGAGAGGGCTTGAACGCGACGAGTGTACAAACTGCGGGGTCTTCCCTTTTCGCCAGCTTTTCCGAACGAACCCACTTCACAGGAGAGGAGATAACTACCGAGTGTTTCCCCTCGTTTTTTTACCTCCGGCGCTCCGCCATAAAGAAGAGATCGGCGGAGCTGATACTTTCCGCGTGTAAGGGAGGAGGGAGGAGGATGAAAAGAGGGGGAATTAAGGTGAAAGACGGGAAAAGAGATTCAAAAAGGTTATGGAGCCAAGTGCTCTTTTCGCAGTGAGTGCTGTTTTTTAGGGAACATAACGATTTTGTCTACGTCTCCTGTACTTAGTTACGATACTTTTCCTGTGTTTAGATCTTTTGATGATCAACATTAGTCAATCTTGTGGTTGTCACAGGTTTGTAATCAGAACTGCATTGAATAGCCACTGACGAGCATTCTTTCCGTTTAGCAAAATCCTGGATGAAAGCTGACAAGACTCACAATCCTCTCTTAGCCACTAGAAGCAGGACTTTTCTCCCTTTGATCCTGTACAGTTATCACTCCATTTCACGCAAGGATTCGTAATTCTGTTGACGCCACGAACGAAATAAAGCAATTCGTTAAGATGGGGATGAGGGTACGTGTACGGAGGCTTTCCTCTTGGGTTTGAACCGATTGGTGTCCTTTGGGTGGAAAGCGTGTCCTCTGGCCATATCCTGTAGGTTTTAAGACGGATTGCAAGAAACAGGTAACAACTGAGAGGAAATCTGAGTTCCCACTAGTGGAATGGAAACAGAATAAACTAACACCTAACTCATCCCACCTTGTCCTATCCATACCTACTCATCATTCTTTCTGTACAGATTACAGCTGACTCATCATTACTGCCTGAAAGAATGCTCGTCTACGACGGTTTGATATCCTGAAAACCAACCCGATCAGCTGTGTAAACTTGGGTTAAATATGAATTTACTGTGATCTGTAATGAGAGAGAAGATGCTGCAGCGGTATCTGTTATGTTAGCAGAACTGGACGACTTGCGCCATATTTGGTTTATGGAAATAAAGCGGAACTTGCCCAGAACTTGAAGTGTGGATGATCAGTGATACTCGTAGTCATTCATTAGTTTTCCCTGGTCTAGTCCATTTTCACATAGATTGCATGAAGTTCTTAGTGGCAACGAAGAAGATGGGGGGCAGGTTCATTTGCTCTTTGATTTCAGCAATGAAACTGACACCTTTCAGCTGTCTCTATGCTTTGAGAAAAGTAATGGTCTCTCAGTGTTGTGCAGTGCTCCTCAAAACACTGTTCTCAAGGTTTCATTCAACACATTAGAAGTAGTTTTGGCGTGGCTCCACAGACGGCACATAGGAGTCTACGCATCTCGAAACTACACTCTGCAGAGGGTGAAAGCCATGTGCACTAGTTGCAAGAGGAAGGTTTCATTGCTGGAATCAAGCAGCGGATGAATCTGCCCCCGATTTCTTTGTTCCCATAAAGAAGGTAGCATCTTCATGTACTGTCAAAAAGACTCCAAGACCAAGCATAATCGACTGACAAAGTCAAAGGGAAGGTTTGCATATTAATGTGCCAAGTACAGTGCAAGTAATCCAATTTTGCCAACAAAATAATATCGCCAAATTTGACATCAATAATGGTGCAGAAGTGTGACAGCTCCGTTTACCCTTAATAGTGCATTATTCAAGTATCAGGGAACAAAAGGCAGCAAATTGCTGCTGGGTTTCAGGGTTCTACTACACCTTTCTAGTTTCTGCATATTTTCACCCTGCCCAGTTCATGATTGAATTCCTACCAATACCTTTATTACCGATGTAACATCTAGACTAACTATTTTGACATGTTTCATGTCTTTAAGATGGCCCTCAATTCGATTTTTTATTCAGATCCCATATGCAGGATACGGACATACTGAGACCAGTTACAGCAAGTTAACTGTTTGGTTCCAATACCTGGTACCAGAGTGAGTTGGCGTCGCCTTAAATCGTTCCCACGCCAGATATCTCACCTTTAGTGGGTGTGTTAGGTGTCATACACAAGGAAGCGCGGTGGAACACAATGGTTCTTGTAAACTTTGTTTTATTTGTACCGTACATTTTTTAACAAAATTAATGTTTGATTTATTATTTATCTAATTTGTATATCCGTACCTCAGGTCAGTACAAGGAATAGTTGCCTCTTCCAATGGGTGAGGACATGAGCTTGCTAGAATCAAATGATGTCCCTGAAGCTTAAAAGCTTCCGGTTTATGCTCAGGAGTGTAGAAAGAATGGAAAATGGTAAGGAAAAAAGTTTTAAAGTTGGCAAGATTAAGCTAATATAACGTTGTAAGCTGCTACTACACTACCATTTTCAACATTTCACGTTCGAAGAGAATAATATTGTCCTCTTTTTAAAATAACACCTTCATTATCTCATATTAATTTGTGAGAGTTAACAAGGAGGTGCCCAAAAGATTCCACCATCATTTTATAACGTTAAAATAATGAAAAGAAAATACTGGATGCCTTGAAGTTTTTTATGCGTTACGGCTTTTAATTTAAAAAACCGAAGAAAAGTTTACATTGATTCGCGGGGAAATCCTCCGAACTTTTCTCAACTTACGACGCCTAATGATGAGCCGAACTTGAACGCGATGCAGGGCAAGTTTTATACGAGATCCGCTCGAGGTTTACGGAAGAGAGGGGGGAGGGGGTTGCCAGCTTTTTTAATAAACTTCCTTCCGTACCTGAGGGCAGTTCGAGACTTTTATCGAGTGCGGTTATTCAGGAGAGATCAATAAAGAGGAAGAGGAAGAAGTTTTCAATAACTCCCCTGAACCCAAGGCCCTCGAAGGCCGGAGTTGTCGAGGGATGATCAACCCTCGAGTTCGAGCTTTTCTTAAATAAAGTCGTATAAGGCAGATGAGGCTTTGCGTACTTGGGGTGTTTAATAATGATGAAATTCATTCATTCAGAAAAAAATCATTCTCACTGCAATTCAGGCCTAAATTCGAATAATGCTGACTTCTATTTGATAATATCAGATAAGAGATTGAAAAAAAAACTGCAAATAATTATACTGAGGTATACAATTTGTTTATACGTAAATCACTCATCTATGTACAATAGACTAGGGCCGTCGCGTGTGTGGGGCGTTCCGGCAGAGAAAACGGGAATTTTTACTACCAGAATTTTTAAAAAGTCGTTTTTAAAAATGTTTAAATGCACATTCTGATACAATAACTAAACTATTTGCTATCTTAGGTCATTATATTCTCAAAATTTAGTAAATTAGTATGCGTGCTATTTGTTTACGTTTCCTACTCAATCATTGCAGTTCTGTGCCCCTTTCTTTGGTCAAGCAGATGGAGCACTTTTCTTTCTTAGCGTGCATAGTCATATGGCATGACTTGCTGTTCGAAATCAACATAATCAGCAAACTCTTCAAGGGATTTCTAAGAGTGTAAGTGATGCTGCTAAGACGATCAGTAATTGTTTAGACTTCTTGGTGTGGTACATTATCTAAACTCCAAACTCATGCATTCAAGATGCAAATACTTGAGCGACCGCCAGCCACGCTGTCTAGCTCAGACCTCCTTTTGTACGGGTTCTGCAAACGCGGTGCTCCTGCTCAACCGTCCACCTGACTGATTTCCATTACCCGAAGATGAGGTTCTTCAGATGGTGAGCGAATGGATGATCGTTCTTCGTAAAGAGAGTGGCATTTTTCAGGGAGTCAGGTTGTGGAGAAATGGCTTCCTCAAGATGGGACCTGGGTGAGCACTAGGTTCAAGGGCTACGTTCACAGTAGATCACTATGGTCTGAAGGGAGGCCCCAATTCAAACCAGGGGCTGTAGTGTTCTGCACAGATGGCTCCGTCATGAATGGTAGAGTTGGCTCGGGCATATATGCAGGGCCGAATCTATACATTTTGGGCCCCCCTGCAAAATCTATCCTGGGCCCCCTTAACAATAAGTATGGAATAGCCCCACCCCCCCCCCCCGAAAATTGTAGAGATTGAATATAGAATCGGCAATATGTCGATTTTTTCAGTAACGAGATTCTTCCATTTTTGCGGCAGAGGTTCGGGCTCCCCTAGGGCCGCGGGCCCCCCCGCATTGCGGGGTTTCGCTGTTCCTAGTTCCGGCCCTGCATATATGGCCCAAGAACGACGATTGTGGAATCGCTGGGAACAGTTGCTACCATTTTCCAGGCAGAAATGCATGCCATAAGCTCACAACAGACTGGGATGTCAATGCCTAACCTGTAATTATTAAGTAGTTAGTGCTTGGGTCCCAGGCATTTCCTGACGATGGGCGCAAGTGCTGTAGACTGGGCATTGGTATAGTGCTTGGTTCGGCAGGATGCCCAGGTCGGGCAGTCGAAATGACCTCCTTCTCCAGCCAGGATGATCGTACAGGAGCCCGAGTGGTTCCATTCGATTCAAGGAACTAATTCTACCTTAATCTACACAAAAAACTACCCTCTTACATCATAAGTTTGTGAGATTTCGACTTTCTGACAGATTAATTCCTAAATATAATCCCTGAGAGTTGAGTGATCAAGATGCCAAAATTACTGGCACATCCCGGATCAATGTTGAATTTTTTAGCCAAATATCGTCAACAATAGGTCTAGTAGTTTCGGACAAGAGCTGGGGGAAAAAAGGGAAGGACTTTTTTAGAACTTATTTATTTATTTTTTTTTTTTTAATTAAATTTTATTTTTGAAATTTACTTACCTTGAAACGTAAACCGACAACTTTTGGAAGGAGATTAAACAAATTTTTGGAGGTCGATAGGTTTAGTGGTGAAAATAGTAAACCAAAATTGTCGGGATGGGTATCGACTATTCGATTAATCTGAATAATTGTTGCTTGTAAAACCGATTATTTTCTAATTGAAGTTATTCTGGTTTCTTTAATCGGCTTCGATTCATACCTTTCGATCCATTTCAGTAAGTGACAAAGAATTTCTGATTTGAATGCAACGGAAATTTGTTTTCAAGAGTTTTTGGAACAAACTTTGTTCTGGAATAGAGTTTATGGCTTAATTTAACTATGTACGTGGACTATTGCAGAATAGGTGGATGTTTTATTTTATGTCGTTAAATTTCAGTTGTTCCACTCGTGGTCTTCAATACCCTTGTTGATATACAATACGTTGCACCACTGTAGGTACACATAACAGCTCGTATTACGTTTATCTAGAAGTTAATTTCGAAGTGTGGTTACACTGATCAGCTGTAGAACCCTTGTGTCTAATCCGTTTCCTCCTCAATCTACGAAAGTGAAGTGTAAATGAAGCTCAGATTAATGCATCTTGAATTCAATTACAAGAAATATACCGAATCGCCAAGTTCAGATGGTGCCACCGACAACGTGTAATAAACGGATCAGCCATTAACATGGAAGGGAATACTTATATAAACCTGTATGTAATAGTTCGCAGCGTTATTAGGTATACTGCTCTTAATCAATTCTTTATTGATTTTTAGATCAGCATCTTTAGATATCTTAGATCACCATCTTCGGAAAATGTCAACATCACTCTCAAACTGTGGAAATTAAACTTCTCACTAGGATATGAGGACGCAAAAACAAAAAACGTTAGTTGTTAAGAATGAACTAAAACGTAAAATGGGAGCGGAAATTTTGATATTGGGGAAAATGTATTAGTCTTCTTCGCGGAAAGTAGAGTAGAATAGAGTTACTTCTATTTTCTGTGGTCTTCCTAAACAGAAAACGGCGCCTCCGCTATCCGAAGCTTGCCTCAAGAGCAAAACCACTGTTTGACAAGTGCAATTCCTTCTATCGGTGACAATATATTCCCCCAAAGTGTTAAAAATAATGGACTAAAGCATAAACTTTTTATTATAACATAAATCCATCTTTAAAACTGCGAAGGTGGACGATCGTGTTTCAATCGGGTATGAAGCACGTTTCGTTTCGTAAGCAACCGCCCCTGTGGCCTAATGGATACGGCATCGGTCTCCTAAACCGGGGATTGTGGGTTCGAGTCCCACCAGGGGTACATAATTTTTTCGTTCCTACATCAACCAACCCAATTCTCTGTGCGCGCTGTGTGACGGAACCCCGTAAAATAGTTCACCAGATACCTATTTTTCATAGAGTAACATATTTTTACCAAATGTGTAGATGTTTCAATCGATTTCTAAGGGTACCAAATCTTCAAGGGCCAGGGTAGCGTTCACTTTAGATTCACGGGGAATCAGTTAGATAACGAAAACGCTGCAAATTCTTTCACTGGGGTTTATTATTCAATGATTCATGATTTGAATTTCTACTAAGCTTTGGAGTGTGCGTTTTTCACAGGTGATAGAGCGATTATTGAATTTCAGGAGGCACACAAATATGATCAACTGATCAATCCAAATAGGTATTTTGGTTGAGAACCGATTCAAGTGCTCAACGCACATCTCCTGAAATTCAATAATCACTCTATCACCTGTGAAACACGCACACTCCAAAGCTTAGTAGAAATTCAAATTATGAATGCACGCCAAATAACTGAAATTGAATAATAAACCCCAGTGAAAGAATTTGCAGAGTTTCTCGCATATCAGAATGCTTTTTACCCGTGTATCGGCTATAAACCCTTTTAGTAGTTCACTCCAGTATCCACATTCACTACATCACTAGGTTACTGCGATCAAAAAAAAAAAAAGCGCTGTTGTTTTTGTTTTGATCGCAGCAACCTAGTGATGTAGTGAATGTGGATGCAAATGTTTGCAGCATAAGATCATGCCATACATCGGGAATTATTAGTCAACGTTTTAAAATAACACCGGTTTAGACGGCGTCCTCCCCGATTGTTGCACTCTTGTAGGCGATTTCTGAAATTGTTCATCACGTCACGAAGCTTGCGTAACGACCATTGGAAGAACAAGCAACTGGACCCTCTCAGTAAATAAGACGAAGAATTATGAACGAATTCCGGAATTAAAAAGTGTTGGGAGCAGGCCCTTCTGCTCGGCTCAGAACGGCAATTACTCGGCATTGCTTCGTTAGATCCCTTGATGAGTTTTGCGCGTGCGAGCGTCCCTTTTAATCTTTAATTAAAAATCTATAACCAATTAGGAGACGTGTGGAGGAAATCGGGTTCCGCCCCCGAAGGGGTTTTCCTGCTATTAAATTCCTATTAAGGGAAACGCCAGGTCTCGGTTTGTTGTGATCCTTCTCCCGATCCCGACCTTAATCCAAATACACTTCAACGCGTCCGACCAATTTTCATTACCAGACTGGGAGGTTCCGGGATATCGCTGACTCGATCGAATCAACGGACGGTTATGCTGCACGATTTTTAGCACATTTTACGCATTTTACTGAGAGATCCGCTTTGGTTTTATAAAAGACAGTATTACCCAACTATTGTTAATTGAAAAGGGGGTATTATCAAATGCAATCTCTGATGGAAAACAATTATCTTGTGAGGTATTCTGATGGGAAATTTTGTGCTGATTCTGCATACACTCAATGTCCCTGTCCCTAAAATCTTCGAGAATTGTTTTTGCTGCAATGAAGCATTCTTGTGTTCCAAATTGGAAGTCGCCCAGAACATAGATGTAGGGAAACACACTATCTGCACTTTCTTCTAACATTGTTCTACCTAATTTTAACACTGAGAGAGCGGGAAAAACCGATTATTACAAGGTGTTACGGTTTTTGATGCATGTATAATTAACTCTGATGTCTATGAGAGTTAATGTTCTTAAACAGGGTATTTTGTTTAGGCTAAGAGAGTTTACCTTTTAAAGAATCAGAGTTGTAGTTACATGTTATGTTTAACAAAGGAAATAGGAATTTCGGAAAGTCCGACACCCTCAACAAAAACTATTCACAAATACGAGAAAGTTCAAGAATTAGAGATCCGGAAGAATTACATTCTAACCTAATTTACAGAATCCCATGCTAACCGGACTGTGGAAAATCCTATTATGGCCAATACGAACAATATTTCGAAAATCAAACCTATCAAAATTAATATCGTTTTTTATTTTAAAAAAAATGAAAAAATCAGACTTAACTGCTCTTATGACACATTTTAGAAATATCAAACATGAAATACAATTCGAAAAAACCGAAAGTATATGCTGCGCAACCAACGTCCTTAAAATCAATACAGAATAAATTATTCACATCGAGAAAAGTAAGCACAATGCAATAAAATTTATTAAATTAATTTTTAATAAATTATTTAATTTAATAAAAGAACAGGCACACAGAACCTAAGCCAGGGGTTTAGGGGGTTACTTCTAAGAACTGGAATGTACTCCTATTAATGATTTAAATTATAATTATATCTAAAGAACGGGTTGAGATAGAAAAGTGCGATTGGCGGGGTTTTACTACATTTTTGATGCAGATTAACAGAAAAAAATGTTCGTCACTTCTCCGCTTCCACCCTGCATATCGGGGACAGGAAGGGATAAACAAAATTAACACAGGAGACTTCAGTCTTCCTCATCCTGAGGACTGTATTTAATATCTTCCGTAATCATTCGACCCATCTTACGTAATTTTTCGTTCATTTTCTCCCTGAAGCGATCACCCACCGTTGAACTCAAGCTTTCAACGATGTTCATAATTTCATTGTATATTGGTATATTTAGAATTTTCATTCGGAACCCGTCGAACTCCTCTATCCACAAACGAACCCTCACAAATTCGATCAGCGTCCCTCTTTTGAACCGAAGCTGGACGGCTACCGTCATTTTTCTCAACATCACTGAAATTTTGTTATCAATTAAAAATGATGTCGTGTTGGACCCGAATACGGTGGTCCTTGCGATATCTGCAGTTAACTCTTCATTACTATAATAAGCTTGAAGGATTAAGGAATCCTCCGTGCTCTTCCAAATTTTAGCAGAGTCCAGAAATTTGAATTTGGACAACCCACACACGTGAAATATGTCCAATACAATATTCCGCACTATAGGGTTTATTAGTTCAATTTCTATGTGTCCCAAAATTTGGCAGTCTTTCCCTATTTTACGAATAGCCAGATTCAGTGTTTTAGACAGGACCTTCATGAATTTGAAAATCACAAGAGCTTCACCCCCTTTAACGGCTTTTTCTCCTTTAATAATGACTTTCAAAAATGTTTTTGATGCGGTATCAATTAAGCCGATTAACTTACTGGGCAAGTACATCATGTAAGCCCACCCAGGCTTTTTGACGCCTTTGAGAGAGTTTTGAAATTCCTCCAGCTTCGTTCCAATCCCTTTCAAAGTTTTCTTCAACAGAACCGGGCCGGCGTTTACAGCATTAGCTGTTTTCACTGCTTTTTCCAGCCCTTTCACGGTTGGTCTCAACAAGGACGTCAAAATTCGCAATATGGCAAATATTGATTTTCTATGATCAACAGATTGAAAGACAAGGGCTTTCATCAAGTAGTACGCTAAGTACGCCATACATTCGAAAATGTAGATGATAAATCGATATAATGGATCTTTCAATATATTTAAGAAGCTTCTCTTGGCATGTGTAACCCCACTCCATGGTATTTGACCGGTGTTTGCAGAAAATAGCCGCCGTATTCCTTCATCTACGAAAAAAGCGTTTGTGGCCAGCGTTTTTTGTGGCGAATCAGAAACACCCATTGGGTAAAGTCTGCCCGTGTCCCGAGACTGCATATCATTCACACTAGTTCTTCCGGAAAATAACCCTCTTTTTCGAGAGTCAACCTCGGTCGTCCAGGCCACTTGTGTGATTTGAAGCAGGATATAAACGAATAACATTGTTGCAGTCATTTTCTTCGAACAACCTGGAAATAAGATGAGGGATACATCATGAAACCAACAAAAGCTCAATAACCATTCAGTTTCAACACAAATAGATGTACATTTTCATCTACAGATTTCTTCACAGAAAACTAATGCAAAACAAACTTCTGCGATGCAAAACTTTGTATTCAGTTAGTTAGAATAACATAATATCTTCGTTTCTACTAGGGTACTGGCCCCTTTACAAATTTCACAGCCCAAAAACCTTCTACCCTGGTAATACCATTATTATTCTTTCTTGTGTGCTGTACATCACTGATTAACAAATATTTCTAATGTGGTAAGGTCATTTCGATCATGGCAGTTCTAACAATGGAAACATTCACATACTTTAGCCATCAAGTGAATTAATTGCAGAATGTTGATTACCTGAATACAGATTTTGTTGATGCTGATTTCGTGAATGGTGGTCTCCTCAGTTAATTGGAATTATTTTTCCAGTTTAAACCCCCCGCTGGATGTTTTTGTAACCCTCCCCCAGTATATTGTATTTTCTTAATTTCTATTGTTTTCGTTTGAATGTATTGTTGATTGGAAATTTGGCTTGCCCGTGTATAAATAAATAATTACGGCCAAGTGAACCTTAGGTGGGTGTTTTTATTTCATCAGTTAATCCATTCGTGGATTTTTACGTCTCGTCCATAAACAATACAGGGTGATATCCTCGTAGTGTACGAAAATTTTTTGGGTGAAAATAGACCGAAAACGGAGCAAAACGCCATAACAGTATCATAATAACAGTGACTTCGATCTTCGGAGTACTTAGAACATTGCCGCTTGTAGATTAGCAGTTCTTTTTCCTTTTGAAACGGGACGGGTTTATCGATACACCTTCTTGGATATGGTCACATTTTTTGCCTGATAGATTGAATGGTGGGAGTTACCTGGATTTTTTGCAAAACGATGTACCACTACTTCTTCATGATTTTCCACCAAACGTTCAGTAAAATATAATACCTAAATAGAACTAACTTTTATTTTCTATCAACAATACTTTTCTTTTCTCTCCGCTGAAGAGTTTGTTTTGTATAAAATACAGATTTTAATAATGGGAATAGCATAACTTTACCTATTAGGAATTTATCTACTAAGTAAGTACCTGATTTTCATACCAAAATAATACACCATGTTTTCGGATTTAAAATGTGAATTTCTCTACGAAATTGGACCAAAATCATAAATGTGACTATATCATTCGAAAGCTGGATAAATGCGCTACTTTTTATGGAATTTGCAGTTTGTGGGTTTATGAGCGATAATGAAAAATAAGAAAATGTAACTTTCCTACATAAGTTAAAGTTGGAGCTGTTCATAAAGTTAGTGACTTTTATGGTAACCTGTTCTACCATTCTATTGGAAATTTAATGATAAATCCGAAAATGTACTAAAAAATTGAAAAACATTGGAGCAAAGTGCACATAACATAGGTTTTATGGAGAAAAACGTGGTTTCCTCGAAAAAATCTTTGGAAAATCATATTTGTACTCTATACAGGGAATCACCCTGTATATTGCACCAATTTTCATATCAGCTTTGGTTTCGTAGATCGGGACTAGTAAAGGTTGGTGTTCACGGAGTTTCGGTGCCTTTGAGAGATCTAGTAGTAAATTACAACGTATGGAGACACAATGATTAGCAAATGCGCCCATATGGCCAATTTGTTCCTAATCGATCTACCGGGCTGAAATATCAATTGGGTTCTTTTTAATGCATCTGGCGTGCGGTTATAAGATAATATCTTATAACTCTATATTATGGAGACGCGAGTTTAGATAATGCCCCACTGACCACTTCTAATGTACAAAGATTAATGATTTACATAGAAGGGCTATTCTAATACATAATTTATATGTTTTTTGTAATCATTTGCATTGTTTTGGTTTATTATTCAATAGTAAACCATTGTGATCGCTCTGGAAAGAAAAATTCTAACCCCCTCTGAAAATTTCATGGTTTACGTTTCAAAGGGTGTAGAATCCGAATCTGCAATAACAATTTTTCCGTCAGTCCGCCGTACGCCGTACGCATGATATCTCCCAAACGGCTGGAGCAAAAAATCTAAAATTTTCAGGAAAAATCCATGTTGGTCCAAATCCAATTCTTTATCCAACACTCTCACTTGATTTTAAGTGCCCTTTAAGGGTTGTCAAGGTTTTGTAAAATCCCTTAAAACCTCAAAAAAAGTCAAGGCGGCCTAAATTTGGACTCTTTTTGAAGAACTTTCCACGAGGAATCGAATGAGCCCCTCTCTAGGTCATTAGGTCAAACCATTCCCGATGTATGGCCCGATTTATGGTACCAACATTTGCGTTATTCTGGTTTTTTATTGTTTTTGTTTTGATAGCAGTAACCTAGTGACGTAGTGATGTACTAATGTGAATACTGGAGTGAACTCCTAAAATTCTTTGTAGCCGATACACGGGTTGAAGCATTCTGATATGCATGAAACTCTGCAAATTCTTTCACTGGGGTTCATTAATCAATTGGCTTGCGTTTGAATTTCTTCTAAGGTTTGGAGAGTGCGTGTTTCACAAGTGATAGATCGATTATTGAATTTCAGGAGATAAGCATAGAGCACGTGAATCTGTTCTCAACCAAAATACCTATTTGGATTGGTCAGTTGATCATATTTGTGTGCCTCCTGGAATTTGATAATCGCTCTATCACCTGTGAAACATGCACACTCCAAAGCTTAGTATAAATTCAAATCATGAACGCAAGCCAATTGAATAATAAACACCAGTGAAAGAATTTGCAGCGTTTTGTACCTACGTTTGTGAATTTTTATTGTTTTTCATGTATTCCGGACAGTAATGTGCCGCGGTCCCATGTAGCAACACAAACGTTCCAACAAAACACCTGTTTCTCCACTCTGATGGAGCTCGTAAATTCTAGTCTCTTCTTCTTCTCGCAAACAATAATAATTCGCGAGATGACTTATTCCGCAGTTGTTTCAACTGTTTGTTGGTTTTATGGCCCAAATTCTGAATAGTTTTTGACAATTGTTTCGACGAGGGGTCTGAACACGGTTCTCCTTTATCATCTTCAATAATAAACTTTTGTAATCGACCAAGAAAAAACAATTTAACCAGTTTATTTTTTAATAAAATATTTAATTTTAGTAACAATATTAATTTTTAATAAAAACTAAATTAATTTTTTCAAATAGTGAGATCAAAAGGCTGAAATTTCAAAAATCGGAGTGTCGAAAACTTGAAAAAATGACTGTGTTATCTTTGTTATTGATAACGGGCTTTCAAACTTTGACAGAAAAAAAACTTGTCAAGAGAAATTGTACGTTGATGAACAAGCTGAATCGAGAAGGTAATTTGTGGGTGCGAAATTCACGTACAACGGCGGATAGCTGCGAGCGGAGAGACGAGGCACGAGGAGGCCTATCTCTCCAAGTAGTAGTGCTGGCGGGACTATTGTTCCATTCAACAGCTTGTGCAAAAACACCAGGTCTCCACACATCGTCGGCTCTCCAAGGGCAAAAGGTGACAATCAACGGTGGCAAAGGTGACAATCAACGGTGGCTAAGGTGACATCAGGGCAGCATAATCAACTTCATCCTGAGGGATCCTAAGCTTAAAAGCAATATATCGAATAAATTTATGCTGGACCCCTTCCAGAGGGTGCTTATGGACTGCGTATGATGGCGACCATATGGGAGGAGAGGCATACTCCAATAGTGGCAGGACCAGTGCCTTATATTGAATAGTGAACAAATAATTCTATTTTAGTTTTCGTAGTTGAGTGATGATTTGGTCATAGTAGCTGATGAACCGGCTGAATTGCAGGAAAATATCAACAAGTTGGAAGCGTATTGCACTGAGCGGGGACTGACAGTGAACTTAGCTAAGTCGCAATGATGATTTTCCAAAACGGCGGAAGAAGACGTGCAACGGAGAAATGGAACCAGCCTGGAAATTGTAAATAGTTATAAATATTTATTATAGAGAGCTCGATCCTCATGTGAAGTGTGCCAGTCTGGTGAAAGATTCCGATTTGGACCTTTATTGCAGTAGTTGGCTCTTCAAGCTTAGAGGTGAGATGCTTCATTTGAATGCGAAACGTAACTCTACCGAACGATGTGAAGAGTGTTAGCTCTGCAATTCTCACGAGAAAGAAGACCTAATCCACTTTTTATGCTCCTGCCGTGTTTTGACTGAATTCAGAGTTCATGCATTTTGCCAGCCAACTCTGTCACGGGATGAGGCCGTCAGACTTCTGAATGATGGAGGTTGGCCGCAATTGGTGTCCTACATTAAAGTGGCATGGCGCTATCGATCAATATTAGTGCGGGAGTTCAACTATTAATCGTAATTTTGTTAGTTTCTCACGCCAAGTATTCATTGCCCAATATTCAATTTTATCATAGTTTACCTACTAGCATTATACCATTCTCATTCACCGTCACTTCCGACAGACGGTTTAATTAACCATTTCGTATTGTTTATTTTCTTTTATCTAAGTGGAATTATTAATTTTGTGAACATGGTTCAATAAACGTTTTTCTTCTTCTTCTTCCGAAGAAATTTATGCTGGACTTGTTCCAGAGTATGCTTATACTCTGCGTACGATGGCGACCATATGGGAGGAGGCATACTCCAATAGTGGCAGGACCAGTGCCTTATAGAGAACAGTGAACGAATAATACTATTTTAGTTTTCGTAGTAAGTTTTTCAGTATGTTAGCTGCGTATAAAATAATTTCTTCGTAAAAAGAAATGTATTCTGTTAATTATTTACTCTCGAGGTCCGATCCCAATTATTCTTCTTAATGGATTATTCGCGACAAACAATGATTCACGCTTCATAATTTTAAGTCGCCCCTTCCCATTTTTCACGGTTAAAACCGGAGGAGAAAAAATTGGGGAACAGCGAGGACGGGAGCTTGAAATTCCGCCGCTAATTATTTTGGTGGGAACGTAGTCGGGTCACTGGGAGGCTCCTAATGAAGACAAAACGCGTTTCCTTCGGGAGGCAGCTTCGAGTCGGACCCTCCCCACTGAGCCAAGGCCATCTCGATTATGGCCGGGCTTTCAACTACAGCAAAATGACAGTCTAAATTATTCTTTAACTTTATTAACAAAATCCTGGATACATGGTAAATTGTTCGATCGGAATCTTGAAATTATGCATTCACGTTCAATCTTTGTAGGTGATTTATGGAACTATTATCTAGACATCAGATTGGAGCGTATATTAGCTTTATTTACCGGAAACGTTTCGCCCCACTACGGGGACTTCTTCAGTCCTGTCATTCTGTTATAATTATGTAAGCATATTCAAGCAACATCATCCAGGTCATCAAACTTAGATTATTGTTGGATTAATCTTATCCTTCGTTTGATTTCTTCGAGGATATTCTCTGCGTCCCTGCCAGGCTCCAAGGCAGTAGTTGTAGTCATGGTTGTGGTGTGACCACTTTCATCGAAGAAATCAAACGAAGGATGAGATTACTCCAACAATAATCTAAGTGTGATGACCTGGATGATGTTGGTTGGATATTCTTACATAATTATAACAGAATAACAGAATGACAGGACTGAAGAAGTCCCCGTAGTGGACCCGATAAATAAAGCTAATATACGCTCCAATCCGATGTCTAAATGAAACGTTCGGTGTTTCATCGTTCCCCGTACAGTGGACCGTGGTGTTCATCTAAGGTGACACCAAATCCAAAAAAGAAGGAGGCCTTTCGGTAAGAAAAACGAAGACTGCCAGAGTTCCACAAGAAAACTCTCTTGCTGAAAAACCAGTTTTTCTTCCCATAGAAAACCAATGACACCACCATCCCGTTGTAAAAAGAGAAGAAGGCGGATTTGAAGCATTTGATGCAGTTCTTTGGTAAAAATGAAAAGAAGTTCCACGCGAAACTGACTCGCAGCACCAAGTGATGGCCGGTTTTTCACCTGTATGTTTGGGACTTGGAGTTTTTCAACAATTTATTTTGGCAATAATTACATGATTTTTTGTAATTAAAAATGCTCCCACAGAAACTTGAAAACAGCTGAGTTAGTCCGTTCTTCCCATGTGGTCTTCAATTGTATTAATAGATACACTGAACTGACATATGCCATGTTTGTCCAGTAGTTTCGGAAGAGAGCTCCCGACGGCGGACGGACGGATTGTTTTAATTCAGTTTTCGGATTCTACATATCTTAAAATGTAAATTGTAAGGGCGTTAACAACACTTTTTCTCTTGGTCGATTACAAAAATTCAGTACTGAAAATGTTAAACCAAACATTATCATCTAAGTAAATATAGGAAGAACGAACATCGAACAATGTTTTTTGTAAATAATAATATTTTGGTTATTACAAGAATTTTTCTTCCCCTCCATACTGTATAAAAACGGTTAAAGTTCGTTCTTTCCACTATTAAAATACTAGCCTGTACTCGTAACCGCTCCCCTATTAGCACATACACTCTGCACCTGAAACCATCTGCATGAAACGATATATCGATTTGAACTAAGATATTTCTCTACCTGAAGATGATTGGCTGCAGTGACTGATACCGACTTATCGAGTATAAGTAAAGACGGTCAGAACGCGATACAAGTGTAAGATGAGACCTCATTATCGTCTGCATCCTTACAGTAAAAAGATTTTATTCACGCTTTAACGGGACATTTTTTTGCCTGGTTTTATGGACTTCGAATGAACAAAAACTTGTAATGCATAAACAGTGATCTACTATACTAACTATCCAGGTGAAACCCAGGAAATCGAACAAAATTTAGAAAGCTCCTAATGCAACGTTATTAAATACAACTAACTGTTAATTTACCAGACTGTTTGTTTTCAATTGGCAACCTGAGTGTTTACAAAGTTATTGCTCATCGTATTATGGTAAAAAGTGTACTCTTTAAGCAACACATAAAAAGAGATTGAACAGTCTCTCTGAAATACGTACTGTTACGTATTTAATCATGTTTTCTGAATCATGTCCCCCCAAACATTGGTTTCTATTAATTTATTTGTTACAATTGAAAGATATGATGATGAAATGTTCACAATGATATTGCTTTTGCGTCTACCTGTAAGTAACGGAAGCATTGTTTTCGCTTGGGAGGGGGGATGACAATTTTTTCTAACTCAGATTTTATCTTTTGGACCATTCTTAACCAGTTTCGTTTTTGTGCCTCCTCGTGTTCCCACAGATCCATGTAACAAGCCTAATTGCTGCAGTTTTCAACGGATTTCGAAGAAATTTTCTGGAAATGTGCAAGTTGGGATGGGGATCACATGGGTTGCATCATTCAGAAATCAATACTTCGGTCTGCACATGATCAAAAGTAAAATCCAACAAACATCATTATCTGAGATTATAATCTTCTCATCTCGCTGACATTTCCACATTAGTTAGAGAAGAACGGTGTAGTGATATTATGAATTTCAATGCGATAGTATCATGATGTTTCCACGACCCTCCATATTGAGCCTTTCTAGAAAGCTCTCGGCTAGATCTGTAACTTCATTGAATTGATAATTGACATTGCCCGTTTCTTAACTTACTGCATCCTAAATTAGGAAAGTGTCGCTCGTAGATCTACGAGGAGCCTTCATCATTTATTCCAAGCTTACCAAAATTTACTTCATGGAATAATAAATCATTTCCCGGTTTTGGAAATTAACTAATGAGAATTTGGAAATTTAGAGAATTTGAGAAAGAGGGAATCTGGTTACGAGTAAATAATCTAACTGGCGATACGTAAACTTGAAGAAAAAAAAATTAAGACAGAAAGGTTTAGTATGGCAGAGGAAAAGAATTCTTCCTGTTGATCTCCAGTGGAGGATAGGACCTTGGGTGAAGGCGTTATAGGGAGTGTAATCGTATAGCATCAACAGAGCTACGTGGCCTATCGCCAGCCACTCGTTACAGAATGGATCTGCAGCCCGACCGTCGACCTGACCGATTTTCGGTTTATTATTTTCAGTAAGCCACTGTAATCGTAGAGGAAACAATTTTCGTAATGTTCTGATAGATCAATCTACTTAGGGTCAATCAAGATCGCGAGATTACTGTCACATCCTGGATCAATGTTGGATGAAGTACTTTTTCTATGAAGTTATCCAAGACCCTAAACAATGAACCTTTTCAGAAATCTCTCGGCTAGATATTTCAGTTGATGGCCGTTTATTAACCAACTGAATGCTTAACTCAAAAGTAGGGGAGGAACCTTCATCATCCATTTATTCCGAGCTTACCCAAATTTACTTCTGGCAATAATAATTTATTGCTCGGTGTTGGAAACTAACTAATCAGGATAGGGAAATTCGGTTACGAGTAAATAATTTAAGTGGCGAAACGGGTCTAACAACGAAATTCTCGGGAGGCGGCGGGCGTCGAGGGGGAAAAGTGGTCGACGGGCCCCGGGGTTCGGTTAAGCCGGTTCATGCAAATAAGGTTATATCCCCAGGACGAAGGGGTCGGACTTGGGGACCGGGGTTTATATCCTGAGGAGGTTGGTAATCCTAAAGGATGATAGCGGCGGGGGGAGGATTAGCCTCGTACCCTGGTCACCCCGCTAAAGGACTTAATAGCGAGGCTTGGGAAAACGTTATCCACCAACTAATAGAACGCAAGTTCTGAGTTACGGCACGAGACGGCGAGAGGGTGGTAGCACGTGGGGAGCACGTGCCATGACGCGTGGAATTTCTTAAATTTGCTATCCCTCTCAGTCCCTCACAACGGAAAAAGCAGCTAATCTATGCGGACATTGCTCATAACCTCTAGAAAAAGTTAAAATCACTTGAAATTATGAGGAAATGTTTGTGAGACCATCCCAAGCACGAGGATAAAGACTGATGCTAATATGGCTAGCCGCAGCAGGGGACTAGCGTTTGGGTACATACCGGTCGGAAGTTTACACGAGCGAGAGGCCGTTTAGGAAGGTACGTTGACTAGAGAGCGTTTAGGTACCTAGGTCCCGGTCGAATGTCAACTCTGGACTCTAAACACACTAATAGGAACACAATGAGGCAATCAGTTGTGAACCCGTCATCATCGCGATCGGAATGGAGTTGAAAATAGATTCCAAGTTTGTTAGTCGGCGAGGTGAAACGGCGATAATCATTCGTTTACTGTGTTTAGGACGTTGAAGGACGGGTCAATGTATTTTCGTTGCTCGGATCGGAAATGTGGCGTTCTTCTGAGTACCAATGCCAAAATTGCTCGTGTCCTCACAGTTAAAGATGAACACACACACAGCCCTAGAAAAACGGAAGATATAGAGCGGGAAAAATTACGTTCGGTTCTGAAAAGAAAAGCTACGGAGTAAATGTCAACGAAGCCAAACAAACTAATTCGGCGAGAAGTCATGGACTCCCTGTCAACATTTGGCTTACCTCACCACAACATTAGCCTCGTCCGTCTGTCAATGTATAGAGCCCGTAGAAAAATTTTACCATGCGTCCCACAATCTCTCTTTGAAGCAAAACAGCAGTTATTTGGCCGCAGCAGTGGCTGTTACAGTGAGCTTAACCCGTTTTGGCAAACGCCTACGAGCTATACAGGGCTCGTTTGGGCGAATTTCAACAAGTCAAGGTGCATGTACTGAAGTAAATTCAATGGAAAACTGCTCTGAAAATCAAAACTATACAGAGGAGAAGCCAGATCACCATCAATAGCGAAATGAAACAGCATACAGCACTTCTTTTGGAGTGCTGGGAACTGTTCCTGGAAGAAAGAGATGAGATCAAGTTCAACCGCTACAAACCGATCTGTGAAGACATGGCAAATGGGGAATCCGAGGATTCTGAATGAATTCTCCAGGTTTGAAGCAGCGTACTACATACGCGCTGTTCAAGAAGGTGATTGACAGCGTGGACCCTTTCATACTTCAACTTTTCTCATTTGCCAAAACGGGCGCATTTGCCTCTAATAGTCGTTAATACGGGTTGCCTTTCTGCCGAAACGGGAACCGCCCGTTACAGTAGTCCATGTTAGGAATCGTTAAATATGTTTTTCGAGACGCTAAATCGAATGAAACTACTTTCAGCCTCTCACCCAAATAGGAATGACTGATTATACAGTCTCGGAAAATTCGAAAATCCGCTTGTTATTGCTGTAATTGGAAGTGAAAACTATATTTGCCGGTCGCATCAGATTCTGCTTGTAAGTACATACCTATACAGTCCAATATGTACATACTAACAGGGGCAGTGTGTATTCACAGGGACAGTGTCTTGAAGAAGAAAGTTTGATTCTTGGCCGTTAACGATAAACAGTAGGATAATGCTGACATCTCATTCAAATATGAGGATACATTGAGAAGGTTTTTTTTTTTTTTTTAATTTTTTAAAATTAGAATTAAGTCAGTTTCAACAACTATATAATAACTAATTTCGAATAATAAATTATTTCTAGTATCATAATTTAATATGCAGTCCTCTTGTGCAAAACAGGAGTTTCTTTTGTTATAACAATTATAATTGTTAGTTCGCACTTCTCTCGCGATAAGTTACTTTATACGCTAATTGTCAGTTCGAACGGCTTTTTTCTCTTTAGTCTTCGAAAAAGGTTGTCAACATCAAAGAGATGGACGCTTCCCGTTAGCCATTCACAGTGTTTAACGCCGAATTTTCTTATAGTGGCAGCGACGATGTGATCTTCAAATCATTATAAAGGTTATCGTTTCGAATGTACCAAGGTGCATAGGCGATGTTCCTCAACACTAAGTTCTGGAATGTTTGTACAATCTTGATGTTGCTACTAGCAGTGCAGCCCCACAACTGCACACCATAGGTCCACACAGGTTTTAGGACCTGCTTGTTCAACATGAGCCGATTTGACGTTGACAGTTGAGAGTGTCCGCCCATAAGCCAGTACATTTTTCGGTACCTAATATCAAAATCGTCTCCTTTCGCTTTTTCATGACGTGCTCTTTCCATTTTAATTTTGGCATAAAGCGTCATCCCAAGGTACTTTGCTTGGTTAGAGTAACGAATGGCCTTTCCGTCCAATATAATAGGCATGTATTCCTTTTTATAGGTAAAGTCTGCATGTATTGACTTTGCCTCTTTCATTTTAATTTTCGCTTCCTTGCCCATCTTTGAATTTTTACTAAAGATTTGTTGAGCTTAGAAACTGATCCGACAGTATCTTCTGCAACTGTCAACACTGCAGTGTCATCAGCAAATGTAGCTGTTGTTCTATTTCTGGTAAGTCACTAGTACATCTTGAGAAGGTGCAGAATGTGGGCGTAACTACTTGCAGTGGGATCTTTCTCTATGTATGCGATTACATCGTCTTCAACAGCTTCCACCACAGGAGTGCCGATTTCCCTGCGTGTTGGAGGTACAAAGCCTGCACTAATTCCATATAAAAAATTTGTTCTTCGTGAACTGTTGAAAATCTTAAATGCGTACGTGGGGATTCTAAAACTAAAAGACTAAATAGGCCAATAACCGGATTCAAAACAGTAAAATTTTGAAAACTTCTCAAAACTTTGACTTTGACTTTCTTTTTTTAGCTGATGGAGCTGGTTAGATACAAAATTTAACGCTCTTTCCAAAGGTGTAATCAAACGTGAATTTACTGTTAATTAAGGGAGTTATGACTGTTTTAGTGCTAACCTAGTATCTGTGATGAATTCAGAAAACTCATTTGGGGGGAAAACTAAATGGTATTTCTTACACGGTCGGTAACTGGTTGCTAGTCAACCAGTCATGGTCTTGTTTGCCTTTGGTTGTTTTGTAGTTTTTTGTCGTAGGTCTATACCATGTGTTCGTATTATTATTATTTTTTCAAAATTTATGAAGTTACACATTATAAATAATATTGATAACATTGTATTATATTCCTTAGTATAAAATTATTAAATAAATTACATTTTTTATTTAAAAATTCCAATGATTTCTCACTTCTCTGTCGCCAATCACCGGGACCGCCATTTTTCAAAATGGCAGTATCTTGTCAAGACCTTCATATGGGGCTTTGGACTTCTAACCTGAAACAGAAAACCATATTCATATAAAAAATTGTTATTGCGGTATCAATTTGTCCTCATACCAAAGTTGCCACTTCTTGTGAAGTGGTCCAAATGCGGTAGTGAGCCAACGACCACACTAGCCATCAAAAAAAGGCGTTCTTTGGTGTCGAGGAGATTCTTAATACAATTCTGAATACAATGTAGATCATTAGGTATGTACCTCCAACTAGTTAGTTCCAATCAATATTGTACTGAACATGTATGAGTTTCACACAGTATGTGAATTCCGTCTTGTGAATAGTCAATATCTGTGTTGAATAAAATGAAATTGTTCTTGCAACGACAGCTAATGTTGAAGAATTACAGTTTGAATCGTTTGTGTGAAAATAGCAGAAACGGCCATTGCTGGTGAGAGGTGGGCAGCCAAAGTCCACCATCTCCCCATATCGCCGCATCCTTCCGCGCTCACCCTGAAAAGGGAAAGTACTGCGGGAAGTTGGACGGGAAGGAAGTTGCGGTGTATGGAAGCGAGGAAGGAAATACTGTCAGGATTACCCCTTTATTTGCACTACATTTCACAGCAGGCCTTTTTTTCCCCGACTGTTTTGGTCTCCGGCGACGGTGCCTGGGAGGAAGGTTCAACCCTTTTCCTTTCCTCCTTGGGGAACTGAAACGACCTCCTTTCTCACGTGCTCTCTTACCGCCGAAATCAGAGTTGACGCTCAAGTTTCCACATTCGGTACTTTCGCAACGATGAACTTGTGTAATCGACTTGAAAAAGTGCCAGTCAAGGGGCAATCGTATGAGGCAATTTGTATCGCTGAATTTTGAAATTAAAGAACTTTCTGTGCAAAGAATTGTTAACTATCAATTTGAGGGATTATTATTATTAAGATGGCTCTACAGGCTCAAGCCATTTGTGCGAATTGAAATGAACAAATTGATGGCATCCACACGTTCAGTCGTGCTTCAGGAAATACGGGGGGCTCATTTAAAAACGTATTTAATATTGCAATCGCTATGTTCCATTGACTTAACTTTCCGAACGACAAAGGAGCAACCTGCACTGATCGTAAACTCGATCAGAAATTGTTTTTTATTTGACATCCAGTCAGCAAGATCGCTTTTGAACAGTGAAACGAATCGTTTCAAATGATTAATAAGTGATACTGGATTGTGGGGAGGGGGGGAATGTGATTCACATCACTCATGTCAAGCTCCAATCTTAGCTCCAAATGGCTTGCACAAACTTCGCCCATTGGCACCGATATAACAGTACAAATGGCTTGAGCGTGTATATATAGCCAGCCTCAAATAGGTTCAAGGCCCTTGATAGGGGTCGTTCTTCTACCAAAACTAAGATTTATTGTGCTGGTCATCCCTTTGTTTCCAGCCTATAGTTTTTAGAGCTAATCTCCATCCTCTACCAGACTGAAAATTCCCCCCTACAAAGTCGTCTAACAATACTATCTCCTACGGCTCGATTCTGAACTGTCTAGCTTTGAGTGCTAGGCATTCGTAGAAATGATGGGAGGATGATCCTACCTACCTTTATAGGCTCCTATAATGTTCAGATTTTTCCTCGAGTACTGATGCTCAGTTACCATTCCCTCAAAGAGTCTCAATTCCCTTCTGCAGAGTTTTAGAGGGGCGTACTTCTACGAAAGCAGGGTGCATTCATTACCAGTTTTCCAAGTTTCCGTTCTGGTGGGTCTTCCTAGAGCCGTTTGAGTTCCTTCCTTATCCATTCCCACAATCGCTTTATCATTTTCTTTACTGTAATCAGGACGGGTTCCGGCCCAGAGAACTGCACAGATGCATTAGCTACCATTCCTGCATGCCCAGTACTTATTTCAAGGTGCCCTTGTTGTTTTTACCCCTAGTTTATTCAGTACATCCCAGCATTCCCTAATCAGTCTTGATCTGGTTTGAACAGATGCAAGTCCTTCAATGACTTCCTGGATATCTGGGAAAATAGGAATTTTCCTTCCCCTTATTCCTCGTCTCAGATTCTTTGTCATATTCTTCGCCCTATCACCTTCCCGCTCGTACTGGAACCATCTGCATTGATGACTCCATCCCCAGCATGATTAGTTCGTCTGACTCCCGCCCATTCATCTCTTCTAGTAATTTCTACCTTGAAATTCTTATTAAAGTCATTAACATTGGTCACTTGTTATACAGATAATGTCAATCCCAACAGCCTGTACGATACATAGTTGAATGTTCAATGGAGTCTCTTGCATGGCTTGCAATCTGGCTGCCGCCACGGCAGCTGAGCTTCCCTGTCACTACCTTCCCTGTCCCTCTCAGGTATATGAGCTTGAGCGTCACGAAAAACTGTAATACCTAGCTATTTCCCATCATAATCAACTTGAAAAATTGAAATTTGAATGGTAGATTCTGTGGGGCGTTTGAAATTGGATGAGCTGTTAAAGGTTGGTGTTCTCGGAGTTATATTTAGTACCAGTCTATGCAACTGTCTTTAGACATCTAGATATAAATTACAAGGTGTGGAGATTAGGGATCAGCCTTCGTAGTTGATTTCGTTCCTAATCGTTCTAATGTACCTACTGAAATATAGATGGCACTCTTTTTATGGCATCTAAGGGGAACAAGATGAGGTGTGGAGACACGAGCCACCGAATTTAGATAATGTACCAATAATTTGCTGCGTTTTTAGCCAATGCAATAACTCCATTAATAAGAAAAGTCACGATCGCCTTCATAAAGAACTACGATACCCTACCAATATTCCTAACTTCAACTAATAGGCTCTCTTCTCTATTTGATAATCATAGACACAATCTTTCAAGCTTGTTTCTGAATTTAAAAGCCCCTGACCAACATACGGTTTTGGTAGATAAATTGTGAAAATTTTAGTAATATCGTAATCTCTTCAAGGCGTTGAAGAAGATTTGGCACGTGTACGAATTTTAATTTGAAACACGAAGCGAGAAATACTGGAATTAATGGGATGCATAACGAGCGAGCTGCTATGTGCAAATTCCATTAATGAAATCGACTCACGGTTCCGGAACACCGAACACCTACATTTGTTTCTTAGATGGAATTTAAACTTCGATCTCTTAGAATTATCAACGTACTGACTCTTGATTGGAAATGTTCAAAACATGAGTTTGCCATCCAGCATGATTGTGAGATCCAAAATTTCTAAATGATGATCTGATGATGATGATGATGATTTTACGATATTACTAAATGATGATCTTATGACTATAATTATTATAGTCATAAGAAATTCAGTCATGGAGCATGGCTATGAGAGCTAATTAAATTAGTGCTACAATTTCAATTTAATTGTGTAAGATAAATGAAATACGATAATTTTGGAAAGCTCGCTGACGATCATGTGTGACTGAAACTTTTTATGATCGCTTGGAACACGCTCAGATTGGGCACCATTTGTAAAATGGTTGTTTAATTAATCGATAAATTTAATCCCTTAGGTTGACTGATCAAGATGCCGAGATTACTGGCACATTGCGGATCGATGCTGGATTTTTGAAGGGAATGCAGTAAAATGTGTGCCAGTTCGGAGGAAAGCTTTGGTCGGGGGACAACTTAATTCTGACTGGCGGCTTTGTTCTCTAATTTATTTTTTTGAAATTTACGTATCTTGAGATGTATACCAACAACTTTTGTGGACGCGGGAGGAGGGGCCTTTAATTGTTGGTTTGTTTTGAAGACAAAGGTTCATTACTGGAACTAAGGACGCATCTACCAACTCCTAATGCGGTAGGTACTTTCAGTACTAGTTTTGTAGATTCGTTTGACATGTAACAGGTTATCAATATCCGCAGAAATCACCAAAATATTTAGTTATGTTCAATCGTTTTCAAATTTGAGAACTTAACGTTCAACCACGGGAGATATCAAACGAAGGGCAAGCAGAAGTGGCGCGAGACATTATTTGATCGGAAGATCTTCATCACAGGAAGATGTTGGCGACGTATGTGATGCCAAATGAAACGGAAATCTCGTCACATATTCCCCGTCCGTTGATCTCTTATCCAGCCCCGATTATTCCGCCACGTTGATCCCTCCACTATTGTCTGCCATCCTCCTCAAACCTGGTCTTCCGGAATTGAGCATTTCTGGTCGGGAGGGAGGCTAATTCGCTAAACGCCTCGATCTCCCGTTCATGGGATGGGAGTTCCTTTTCGAGACTTTTTAACGGAAATTGGGCAGGTTTGGCAAAAACTCCTGCATTTTTTGGTTTTTCATTTTTTCTAAGGAAGATAATGGGAAAACATAGATCAGTATCATCACCTTATCATGGAACGATTTCGGACGAAGTCGCCAAATCCTATCATTCAGGGTATTCAAAGTAGATTTTAAAACAGGAATAATCTCAAAGCTTCATTAGGTTCTTTAAACGATCACGCACAAGATAAATGCTCATGCGGACTAGAATATTGTGGGAAAACAAGTTGAAAATTTTGGGAAAGAATAAAAGAACATCAAAATGATTTTGGAGATAATAAAGGAGAGTCCGAATTCGCCAATCAACTATTGGTAACAATTTCAGTTCTGATTTGAAAAAAAATAAACAGTTTTTAGAACTCGTTCGCTTTTTTCAGAAAGGAGGTGTGCTGAATGTCCGAGAACATTTTTGAATAAATAAAAGCGATGGAGCTGATAGATGTTTGAATGAAGATTTTCCTAAATATATTCCCCCATTAATAGGTTCATTTCTGAAACAGGTTTGCCTTTTCATTTTTCCATTTCTTTCATTTTTCTTAGGTTTGTTGTATTACTTAATATGTTTTCTTCAATATAGTTCGACCACCCCTTTTACCTCCCCGACCAATAGAATCGCATCTCCTTTCACTTTCACAAAAACCACTTGGTTTGATGTTCTTTACAACTCTTGACCAATGGGATTGAAACTCCCTTTCACTATATGACCACTGTTTTCGTGAATGTACATTCAGTGTGTTACTGATGATGACCGCCGAAATCAATTTAACGTTGTTACTCTTTCAATTTTGTTGGAAATATATTTACGTTTTCTCCTATAAACTCTGTGTTTTTCCTTGACATGAGATTCCACGATTTCGTCGCAAATGATTTAGGGGTAATCATTTATTCCAAGATCAAGGACTGAGGTAATTCACTGCCATACCAATAATTTCAAAGGTCGTACCTCTCTTCTGCGTACCTCAGAGATTTTGCATTTAATGTCAGGACAGCGAAAGAGGGAGAGGTTTTTTTACGTACCTAGGCAGGTGAGGAAATCTTCTAGATCCTAAGGAGTGAATCAGATCTCGTAAGATACCCAGATGGGACCATTCTTCGGGTTATGTTGAATCCAAACCCACTAAAACCTCACCTTCTTTTTAACAAGTTGGAACTCGGCCTGGAACTGTTCAACAAATTACTTCAGTCCTTTTTATGTATTTAGTCACATCGTTGCATGGATAGCCTCCTCTGTCTCTACCGTTCTTGGGTGATCTTTCTCTGTAGGATGCTCCCGACATAGGTAACAACAGATTTCCAAATCTCCTCTCTTCCAAGCATTTTCCGGAGTCATGTCCTGAGATGGCATTTCCAGGTCATCCTGGAGCCATCTTCTTTGTGTTTCCCACTGCTTGCACACGAACAATGTGTGAAACATCATCATCTCCTCCGTCACAGCTCGGATAAGTTGGATCCTCTACTTTCCCATTCTGTGAAGGTAGGAGTAAAATAGTCCGTTCACCTCTCCATGCTTTCTCTCTAATCGCTTATGAACATGTGGTATCAAGCGTGCTGTCCACCTCCCTCTTTGCTCATCGATCCACATTTCTTGCCATGGTGTGTTCCCTCTCTTCTTTGGAAATGCGAGTTCTTTCTCCTTCTTTCCGGTTGTCAAATAATCGTTTTCGTTCTGTACCTAACAGTTGAATTGGAATGCAGCCCGTGAGTACAAGTATGTCAGGCTCTGAGACTGTTCGGTAGGCACACACAATCCTTAAAGCTTCTCTTCGTTGGACTGCTACCATTCTTTTGCGATAATAGGCTCTACGCCATACCAGAGAATAGACTGGACAACGCTAATCATCAGACGACGCAGGTTCTCGGCCCATTCATGTTTTCCACAAGGTGGCTGAGAGCTGTTGTTTTCTGCGTCCGTTACTCCCTCGTCGGTCCATATTTCTTGCCATGGTGTGTTCCCTCTCTTCTTTGGCAATGCGAGTTCATTCTCCTTCTTCCCGGCTGTCAAATAATCGTTTTCGTTCTGTAGCCAGAAGTTGAATTGGGATGCAGCCCGTGAGTACAAGTATGGCTGGCTCTGAAACTGTTCGGTAGGCACACACAATCCTTAACGCTTCATTTCGTTGGACTGCTACCATTCTTTTGCTAAGGCATCTGCCTACACCTCCACGCCATACCAGAGAATAGATTGGTCTAATCATCAGACGATGCAAGGTCTCGGCCCATTCATTTTTCGTATAAGGTGGCTGAGAGCTGTTGTTTTCTGCGCTGCCTTCTCCGTTGCTTTTTTAATTTGTTCCCAGAATGCAATTTCGGTATCCAATGTAACTGTTTGTATTCTTGTTACCTCTGTGAACATCTCCATGCTTTCTCTCTAACCATTTTTTGACATGTGCTATCATGCCAGTGTCCATCTCCCTCTTCGCTAATCAGTCCATGGCTTTCTTGCCATGGTGTGTTCCCTCTCTTTTTTGGATATGCGAGTTCTTTCTCCTTCTTCCCGTCGTGCACTCCTTTTCGTTTTTTAGCCAAAAGTTGAACGTAGGGAGGGAGTGATGGTCGATTCATTCAAACGCTCCTCTTATTTTCTAGAAATCTCAGCTGATTTTCGTGCTTTTTTTTGTTCAATTAAGAAATTGGAGCAACGTCTCTATAATTTTCAAGTTCCAAATCAAGAATTTCGTCAAGTTTAAAATAAATTGTTTATGATTAAGTTTATAAGTGGGATTATATAAAAACTTGGGGAAGGGTCATCATAGTGCACGCATTAGTATCCAGTATGTTTTTCGGTATGATCCCTTCGAATAACATTAAATGCTTGGGTTAAGCATGAACCTAACTTCAGATGGAGGTGATATGATGTGCTCCCCCAAAGTGGGAATTCGGCTTCGAGAAGGGGGTCCCCCTCATCAAATATTCCCTCCCCGTTGAACTCTAATCATACCCAATTAAATGCAGCACGTTGATTCTCCCCTCCCTCGTCATTCCACCCTCTTCTTACTCTTCCCTCCAGAAACGAAAGGCGGAAGTCTTCCGGCTTGAACGCTTCCGGGTTCCGGGCTCTAGTGACTCGGGGGGCGAAGGGGGAGCTAATTCACGAAAACACCTCAGGCCTCCCATGAAACATTCAACCGCCGGCTTTCCAGCGGAGATGCCCGCCAAGGAAGCGTCGGAATGAATAGCTTGGTCACCTCATAACCCTCAGACTCGACCTCGAAACTTCTACTTCAGCGGCGTCTTCTATTAAATATTCAAACCCCACCCCCGCACTTTTCCCACCCCCATCGTTACTTGACTTTACCACAGTGAGCTAGACGGGCTTTGCAATTTTAATATTTCACTGGCGAAAAAGAAACCTTTTTTTATACTCGTAGTATCACGTAAAAACACGCAGCAAAGATATTTTTTATGGGGACTCCCGTATTTTTTTGTATAATGCAAGGGATGGGAAGGGTGCATATATGAAGCGTGACTAGCAAATGTCAACCTATACGCTGGCTTAGGCACGGAGACAAATATCTCTTTTGTACCCGCAGTCAAAGGAATTAAAAGTAAACAACATTGTAAAGTAAACTTTGTATACTCAAGTTAAATGTTTAAGAAAATATTAAAATTACTCAGATTCGAGATAATGTCATATGTACCTTGCTACCTGTAAATGAGAGGAAACGACAGTCTTAGTGGGAATATGATATTTAGCCATTTCTGTGCGTCGCTAACTTTTTGAGGTAAAGATACCCCGTTAATGAAGACCTTAACAATCTTACTGTTTCCACTCGAAAAGGGAATTAAACCCTCCCGTTCTTCTTGACATTCAATCCCTCCTGCCTCGGCAAAAGTCTTCTTTTGCTGGCATACGAATCGTGGGCTATTTTGATTTTCCTCGTCTTCTTAAACCTGATGCTGCATTTTAGCTTCAATTTTATCCTCTGGGTAGGGGCAGTTAGACCATTCAATTACCTCCTTGTTATATCCCCGGCCTCTTGAAAGTCCTAGGAGTGTGATGGATATGAATAGTTCACCCCCCCCCCCCCCCCAGTTTCTTGATACTGTCAAGCTTTAACTTGAAGCTTTTTAGCATTATCCTCTGGGTGTTGCAGGCTTATCGCCTTTGCCCTTGGAAGGGGCACCTAACAAGTCCATTCATCACCCACTTGTTGTATGAGTGAAACCCAAACTTTGTCTACCCGGCAACAATCTACCGAGGAATCCTTGCACAACACTTTCCTGAGAGGTTAGTAGGAATATCCTACCCAGAACTGTAGGTGGGGGTTTTTAGTCCGCATGAGCCAACGACCTGTTAGGGCTCCAGGAGTTCATGCAGTCAAAATATCGGCCGCCACGAGGCGATTCTGTCTTGATGAAAGTCAGATGCTCTGATTTTGTCGATGAGGGCGATGAAAATCCATTTAGTTTGTTTTTCCTGGTTTTCATGAAATATTTCGTCATACTCTTGGTTAGTCGTTTGGGATGCCATAATGAAAGAGTCATAAATTATTGGGAAATCGATAGATTGCATCAGAATGAACTATCAAATGGAAGGGCTCAAAATTTACAGTAACTAAATTTGCGTCTTATAAGGCAATTTGGACAGAAAATCTTATTGCTCTTGATGATCAAGGGACGACGTATTTCGTTGAAAGCAGCAATGAAATGAATTTGATAAAAACCATCCTCAAGGTCAATTTTGGAGACAAAGGTTGCAATTAGCGAGATTCGAGATAATGTCAAATGTGCTTGGAACTGAGAATAAATATGGGAATGACAGCATTTAATAGTGCCGTGATATTTACCTCCATACCTATCTCCATTGATGTTGAAGTCAACGATACCCCAGTCCCCACTCGAAATGAGAATACTGTACAAAACCCACCGGTTATTCGCCCCATGCAGGTCACAATATATCGCTCCGTTTCCACTCCAAAGACGAAAGAGCTTTTCATCACTCCCTGTGTCTTCATGCGCCTTCGCCTCCGACAACCTTCAATGGCCGGCGGCACAGCGGAAAACGCAGGTCCCCGAGCGCGCTCAAAGTCTTCATGATAGATATAAAGAGAGCAGTGGGGAGAGGAGGCCACGGCAATAACCTTTGTAGAACCAAGCCTCCCTTTGAAGCCTCAGTGCGACCCATACCAACATTCCCCCTAACCTCCTGCGATTGTAATCTCAAGCAAATCCGTTTGTGACGGTTCTCCCGCTATTTTTGTTTTGTACCTTTTTCCGCCCCGAGCAGGTTACGGCCATCAAATGAGTAACTAAGTCCCGTCTCTCTAGCCTAGAAAGAAATGAATTATGAAACATAAAATAAGATTTTTTACAGCTAAAAAATAGGGAACAACTCATTTGCACTGTTCTGTAACGAAGCCAGAACAGCTATTTATGTTTACACAGGGGTGCTCCCCCCCCCCCCCCATGTAAAAAGTACTGGTAAGCACCCCTTATTTTATCCAAAATTAAAAAAAGATTTATATAGCTACTGAAAAAATTTAAACCCAGTCGACAATAGAGGGAACGTGTATATTTTTTGAGGTTCTTTACATATCATGTAATATATTTTTGAATGTCGTCACGCTAAACACTGTTTCAATCAACTTTACGCAGACTGCGTCATAGCCCCCCCCCCAGGGGACACCCCTGATTTACAAATTAACGTATGTTTGAATTGTTTTGGAAGAGTAATTGTCTCTGCCTTCCTAATCTCTCCAGAAATAGTTTCAGAGGGAAACACATTCGCGATCAGTGATTGGTTAAACTAGCAATTTTCTTCCAATCGGCGGTTCCAATCGAAAATATGGAGGTCAATAATTTGGCATTACATCATAAATGTCTTCCTCTAGATCTAATAACTTTTCTCGAGTGTGGTTTGCTTCGTTGGAAAGCAGGCTTCAATGGATTGGGTGCAACATTAAATGTTGACAAATTTTTGTCGCTTTGTTGTTTCGAATTGTTCACCCCTCTCTATTGTCCTTTGAATGTTCCTAATTATAATACAAGGCATAATTTTATTTTTTATGCCCCTCATACACCAACTAATGTCATGCTGGTTTCTGGTTTAGGTTTGTTGATGTCAGAGCGGAGCGGCTGTTCTTCACTGGGAATGCCCATTTTCGAACTTGTGAGGTCCAGAAGCAATGTAAACATTTAAAAAAAACGTTTAAACCTTTAAAATAACAATAATATGTCGTTTGCTGGGTCCATGTCACTGTCTCAACGACCATCAAAAATATGCTCATAACACAGTTGGTTTATTCGTCAGAGCCTCTTCCTTTGGTTTACCCAACAGAAATGTATTCCCAAGGGTATGTATGTAGATTTTCTGATAATGTGTGCATGTGCTTGAGTAACAATGGGGCAGCAATAGTCAGTAACAATGAGTAAGTAAGTCAGTAATAATAAAGTTCTACCAAAGTACCAAAGTACGTAATAATAAAGTTCTACCAAAGTACCAAAGTACAAAGTTGACCAAAGTACGTACGTACTTCAGTGCAGAGTATAGTAATGATGTCATTACTTCGTAGAACCTTCTCCTATCAACTTCCATTGTCACGTTGTTCGGAAGTCTCCTCTTTTATGTGCGGAAATACAATGCTTCGTTAAAACCATAAACCATAGCATGTCATCTTATTCGGCATTCGAAAAACTTGCCATCTCAATAATCGAAGGAAGGGGATCTGACATACCCTTGGGAACACATTTCTGCTGGGTTAACCAAAGGAAGAAGCTCTGGCACTAAACCAACTGTGCTATGAGCAAGTTTTAGATTGTCGTTGTGACAGTGACATGGACCCAGCAAACGACATATTATCGTTATTTTAAGAATGATTCGGAACAATCCTTATTTGACTGCCGTAATTGAGTTTATCATGGCATTTGAACTTTCGGTTCGTGCATTTCAAGTAAGCGATTTGAATATTGACGACCCGTTGACGAATAGTTCTTATCTCCCTCGAAACCCGCATAATTCCCGTCACTGCAGGATGTTAATTGTTTGCGGAGTAAAGGAGAGAAGAAAAGAGCTAACGCCTGCTCCTGATATTTGATTTATATTAATCTATTCAGGGGGATAGGAGCCCTGGAGTTATAATTAATCTCTCGCCACTTTGGGGGGTTGAGGGCTGTGAGGACAATGACTTTTCTTTGTGCGTCCAACCCCTCCCTTCTCTTCCATTGCTTGGTTCTGTCTTCCGCAACGCGCTAGGCCTATGGTTTCGGGTGGTGCTTGCGGCGTGTGAGGAAACCATTAGTACGGTAATTCTCTGCATACGTTCCTTCTGTGGATGTGCCTGCTGTGCCACTGACAGCGAAATAAAAGGCCACTTTTGTAGCCGAGTTCGCTTCAAGATGTTTTACTATCATTGCGGCTTTCTAAAACTTTGTGAATGTAATAAGTGGTGACCAACTCTAAATAATGAAAAAGTTACAGTCATGAAGCTGTGGTGGTAAAGAATAGTTACCCTTTTGTGTGAATTCATTATAATGAAACGAATTCCCACGTGATTATTTTCTCAAATAATAAAGAGAACGCCGATTGAAACCACAAAAACCAATTGCTAAGAGCTCTCTCAGGGCAATTACCTGCTGACGGCCAAAATCCGCCTCAGGCTGCGTCGCCGCAACCCAAATCGAAATTAAACATAGTTGGTCTTGAGTTACTGTAGGATAACAACGTGTGTTTGTGTTTATTTATTAATTTTATCTGTATAGATACTGGCCGTAACCAGCCCGTATTTCACCCGGGGCAAGAAATAAATTTGCCCCCCCCCCCTCCCACCCAATAGACCCGAAATCTCATGACTCATACCATCTTAATATACATAAATATAATTAATTTGATTTATTTACAATGTATAAACTTTTACTAAAAGGAGGAAGGTTTGGTAAGTAAGTGTTCAGTGTAAAGTACCATTTAGGTAATTTTTATTAAATTTAACAAACTAATAGATGATAAATACATTTTTGTACGAAATGGAAGCCCTAAACAAACTTTAAAATGAAAATTGTCGGGCTTTTTTTGCTGCAAATGTTTTAATGATACCGTCAAAAGATAGATCTATTGAAATGATGACCAAGGTGCTTAGTCGTTGTTGTCCTGTCAAGTTCCTGATGTAGTTTTTTATTATCCTCAGTTTTCTAAAACTTCTTTCATTCGATGCTACACACACGGGTATTGTAAGAAAAATTCTGAAAGCTGTGGTTATATTCGGATAGGCGTCATGGAGGCCGTTTTGGCAAATATAAACCAAAAGTTCTACTGGAGTAGACTCGCCTCGTCTATACGGCCGCTCAAGGCTAGTTCTCGCATCGCGAAGTATACGTTTTCTATATCCTTTGTCCTTTCTTGTAGGCCTATTGCATTCCTTATTTATATTATTTTTCCTTTTAGTAAATATTTTCAAATTTACTCCAAACGGTCATACTATTCAAAAGAACTTGGTAAGCTGTCACTTTTTTGCCTATTTGGCGCCCGGTGGCGCCCGGTGCACCCCCCCCCCCCCCCCTAGTTACGTCCCTGGTCCCGCTAAAGGGTGGACATCGAGCTAGGGATGATGTAAGGGAACTTACCCGGAAGAATGATGAAGCCAATAAAAGGGAGTAGGGGGATACGACCAGGTGTAAAAACCCGAGCCGGCATTTCACTTGGACAGTGAGCTCTCTCTTAAGCTAAACCCTTGACTTATTATTGCTAAAACCCCCAAATAACCCCTTTCTTGCGAGTAGGTGATAGTACGTCCGCTTTTAGCCTTTTCCCTGGGTAAGAACTCTGATGTACGCAGAAGTTGCCTTCTGGGAACATCGAGTCACCTGCTCAACCTCCTCTCTTCACCTTAGCGATACAAAGTCAGAATCTGCAGACATAGGTCTGGAATCATCGACTCCCTCTGCTCAATATCCATCCTATTCTTAGTTAGATTGACTGGTGTACGCGGACTATATTGTTACGGAAACACCGTCACCTGTATCTTATCTTCCATCCTGTCTGTCAGCGAAATTGTAGATCTCATAATAGTGTCTTGTCTTGATATTTTAGGCGCAATGATTATTAGAAAGTTCGAAGTCATATGCTGAGATTTAAGTGCCACAAGTAAAGAAGATCTTCTTTTATACAATTCAGTTTTCCACCATCGACGCTTCCGACGTTTCCGGTCTTCAGTTAGTATGTACATGAAAATAAAAGCCGTACCAGCTATCACGACCTTCCTATCCGGCATGTCCGTAGCAACTGAGTGGGAACAGCTTTTTGAAATAGGCTTTGAGTTCGTGTGCCGTCTACACTGTTGACGCTATATTACACGTAATCTTACATTACACGTTACACTCGTCTGGACCAGGGATGGGCGTTAATCGATTAACAGATACTTTTGCGATCACAAATGCAATCGTGAAAAGCACTCGTGAATAACGATTACTTTTGAAGTAACCGTTATTCGTTGGCAAAACGATTAACCATTACAAAAGTATTCATGATTAACGGATACTTTTCAGCGAATACTTCCGAAGTAATCGAGATTAACGAATACGAGAATAACGAATAACGATTACTTTGTTTTTCGAAGTCTCAGAAGTGAGAATCTTCGAAGAATCCAAGAATCTTCGTTGTTGAGTGAAGGGAAAATTAAGAGGAAACTTATGTTTTTGTTGTCATAACACCCCTGCCGTGGGAATGACCCCTGGGCTGAGAAAAGTAAATTTGACAGTTTAACCATACTTCGCTCTTGAAATTGGAATGCCCAATCCAGGACACATTCCAATCGATCAAGCGTCCAAATACCCCACACAACTTTGTTCTAAAAACCCCAATTTTTGCGCCCATTTTTCACTTCCAAACTTCGACAAAACTGTTAAGTTTCCGTAATCATTATTCATAATGTTCTGTAGGTATAACTATAACTGCTATTCCTTTCAAGTACCTCCACTTGCATCACAAACAATTTTATGAGCCAAAAGTTTTTTCAGTTAACCAAAATTTGGAAAATGCAGAAATCCCAACCAAATTCTTCAAAATTGTAACCTTATGGCACACCACACTTCTCTATTAGGCTGGAATGGTCAAATTTCTCAAGTTGCCATTTGGGTCGATTTTGCAACGAAAAACTACTAGGTATGCCCACACGATTATCGAAAAAGAGTTTCAGTTCTTCTAATTCTTCCAATACTTTTCTTTTCTTAAATAGCTTCTTCTTTTTTATCAAATTCGCTAAAATCAGTTGTGAACTACGTTCAATAATATCCTTTCCCATTGGTAGTCGGTTGAGATAACATAGCAAATTGATCATTCAATAATAATGGTACCTACTTGTGATCACACAAAATTGGAACCAAAGGTACCTACTAATTTTAAACCAAGAAGTTAAAGTATGGAAACATCGTTTGATTTCAAATCCTAATTTGTACAAATCTAAAAACGTAATTTGTCATGAAATTATTGTCTATTTTATTGTTCATTTATGAGCCATGCCTGCTTTTGACTTTGTGCATATGCATTTTTTCAGGGTTTATTATAAAAGTCAATTTTTATTAATTAAATTCGGGCAGAAGACCGTTTGCCTGCCGCTTCTATTTTACTCTATTTTTTGTGCTCTCCACCTACTTAGTTTATCGCCTGCTGTATATCGATTCTGATTGAGGAATTTTCATGAAGATTCCCTAAGACAAATTCATCTCAAAACCACGGACCAAAAACTAACTTACTCCTATATCCACCTCAAAATCTCTACAAAATATTAAAAACTATTTTTGGAGAAAAAATCCGTTCGTTTGGCCAGTTCATTCACTAAAATTTTACAGTTAAAATTGTCATGGGAATCAACTTGCGGTAGATTTTATTAGACTTGCGTCAACATTGTTTGTCGAATCCAATAACAAATCAAGTTTTGCTCGTTAATTTGATTCAGACTTGGAGAATAAAGAGTTTCTTCATTTAACGGCCACTGTTTGCAGCATTTCCAAACGACTCATCTAATTACCTCCTGTCTATAAACAATGAGACGATGTCCGAGCATTCCATGAAAATTGACGTTTTCCGTTTATTTTTACATTTTCAAAACCCCAGTGTAGTGTGTAAGACAACGTGAGATAAATGCACTTACTATTCGATTACAACATGACAGTGATCTGCTAAGAAGCTCTTGTCAAGTAATGAAATAATCAAGTTTCCAAGTTATAATTTGTTTTATTTGATAATTTTATTTAATGTAAAATCTTATTGTATGGAAAAAAACGAAGTTGCCGTTTTTGTCCAATTAAAAATGTTATAACATTGGAAATAATGATCCAAATTACTGGTTTTTATGAGTTTTTCCCGGGCATAAGGGGTACAATGTTTGTACTGACTAAAGAAGTAACTTCTGTAAATGGAGAATTGGCCTAGATTTTCGATTCTGAAATTTAAAGTTAAACTCTGCAATAATCTCTTCAAATCCAGCAATACCCGAGGACAAAATTACTGTAAATGGGGAAAATGGATATACAAGTGAACCCTCTGTCAAAAACACAGCGAAAATGGAAGAGAGACTGAGGTAGAGGTGGGTAGTGAGTGTGTGACCTTGTCTCAAAGAACTGCTCTTTCAAGTAAACTTGTCGCAAATAACCTGCAGGTCTGCCAAACCGTTCTTCACAAATTGACCTGCAGTTCACCCTTCCGCCAGTAGCTCGGGTTTCCTTCTAGTTAACGAAGGACTCCCCTCATCCCAGAGTCAATACCATTCAAATTTACTTAATACTGAACTATACTGGTCGATACTATACTCCTCACAGAGTCGATTATATTTAATAAGTAGGTATTAATACGAAAATTTGTATGAGGACTCGAAAAATGACTAGGGAATAGGAAAAGAGAACAGAAGATGACTGTCATTTACCGATTCATCCACGGAGTGAACTGATGAACTGTGGAGCTGCCTGCATGTCCCATTCACTTACGGAGTGAACTGTTGAACGTCTCCCACTGACCTTGTCTCTGGACTGAGTGACCTGCTGGTCGTCTACTCCCTGAGGTGACCTGGGTTGACACACCTCTACACTGAGAGTCGGCTGCTGCGTCACATGTCAAGTTTGCTGCAGAAAAAACTCGGACTTGACCCAAAAAGGGAATGTACCCTTTTTTTTTTTTTTTTTTTTTTCCTGTCGTTATTGCGAAGGTAGTTGCACATGTAGTGAGAACTTGAATTTATAGGATGTGTCCGTCTGAAAAGATTTTAACCATAATTAATACCCCTTTCAATAAAATGTTGGTCGTTGAGAAACTAATACATCAAGGCGTCACGGCAATACAACCCAACCAGCAAGAAGACAGTTCTGGTGGAACATCACCAAAAAATGTCTGGTTCAACGAACCGAATATGACACCAGCCTTCTCCGCGCCCCGCGTACGATCAATCATTCGAATGCGAAGGGTTTGAACAAGGGAGGAAGCGCAGAAAGAAACTTGGTTTCTATGGGGCGGCCGACAAAAAAGGGAATAATGAATTGGTGACAGCGTTTTCCCCATCCATTTGCGACGAAGGAAAAAAATTACTGCGCGGAGGGAGTCGGTTAAGATTGTATATACAGGCGGGTTCACCTCGGGAATGTTCTTTTCGTCGATTTCTTGTCGAGGAATTGAAGGGGTCAATAAACGATGGTTTTATTGACCCCTGGCAAAGAATTTATCCGTATCTTCCTAGGTGTAAGGAAATGCTAATGGTCGTCGAATGTTTGGTCACTTGGTTGTTTAACTGATGACTGATACCCCTAAATATTTCATAATGAGAGTTTTCCTTATTAGAAACATAACAACTGAACTGAACATAACATAACAACTGAACTGAATTAACATCAAGTTAATTTACTCTAATACAGTGGTTAACAGTGTGTTCAACCAACGCATGTTCATTCCATGTTTGGGTTTAACAACATTCATAGGACAACACACCGAAACCTGGACCCAAGTACCCACCAGATATGAATGAAATCTGATACCAGTTGTTTGATTGCGCATGTGCACATGATACAATGCATCCGATTACGACGGAATTGATAGATTGTCTAGCAGCTGTCCTGTTCAAATCCTGGACATTCAACTAAAATTGAAGATGAACGTAACTAAGTAGTATTGTAAAGAGTATCATGTATGGCAAGGAATTGGTGAGAACACGGAAGTGCGACGAGACTGACGCCTAACCTAACTCAATCAGCAAGGAGCCTCGATATGTTGAACAACAGGCGAATGTCTGAAATTTGAAGAACAATTTTTTCGACTTCTGCCTGATTGTTTTCCATAGCTTGTTTTCCATAGGTACCTATTAGGAAGCAAAACATTGATCGGCAGCAATATAATTTCCCTTAGGAAATACGTCACTAGAATGTTGAAACAGACCGACTGAAGCCTGTCATAATGATGGATGGCTGTGCACAATCCGCTTTGAAGTTTGATATTACATGAGAAGAGCCGCGTAGTTTTCGGCTTCGTTGTAAAACGTTCCTTAGAAACAATGATTGGAAATTTGATTTTATGGTCTTATAAACTTCACTTCACGATTAGTTATGCAGGACATCAAATTGACTATAATTTATGCTTCACTTGCGGATAAACCAGAACTTGCAGATTGTGCAACTTGGATATTACTTACCTACGTCAATTAAAGAACAGGAATGATCTTGGATTATTCATTCCGTCCATCTGACTGGCATGTAGTCCTCCTACGCTGATCATTGCACTACCAGAACTGAACTGTACAGCTAGAGGCAATGATTCCCAGGAACACTCGGAAAAGAACCCCACAAATTGAAGCAATGAAATTTAATGGGATAAAATGAAAGAGGGAAAAATATAGATACGCCACCGATATTCAAAATTTATTGATATATCGATACGGATATCGAATATTACCCAGCCCTAATATAAGTTCGGGGGCGGTCAATGTCTTTTTGGATTTCTTAAACATTGGAAAAATATTATTAGAGAGGCCTGGAGATGGTTAAGGATGGGTGGGAGTGGTCCGGCCTGCTTGCACAAATATGAAATAGGCTGTTACAGACGAAACTCCTAGAAGAAAGGGTGTGTAGACATCGATAGCTCCCCTTCCCTTTCGTTGAAACTGCTAAACCTGAGCATAAACCTGAAGCGTTTTAACTCTGATGTACATTCTGGGTGTTGCAGGCTTATCACCTCAGCCCTTGGAAGGGGTAACAAGTCCTTTCCATCAACTCCTGATTATAAAAACAGTGTGTCAATTAGCTCTTAGTTCGTCCTCAATAGACACAGATGGTGAATGCTACTGGATTGACAGAAGAATCCAAACCTCTCCTTTCAATGAATTGATGGGTTTAGGGAATTCTGTGGCACGTGCGTTGTGGTCTCTCACCAGGTTCGCACTTGGGGAGATCCTCTGAGGATGAGACTGATAACCAACAGTTGCTTGTGTTGTTTTTGAGGTATGTAGAGGTAGAGGGTGTAAGTCGGTTTCATTATTGTTTAACTCTATTCATGATCATCCGTAGGCCATCTATTTAGTGGGAACTAGAGGACTGGAAAAGAGAGAGAGAGCGAGAGAGAGAGAGAGAGAGAGAGAGAGAGAGAGAGAGAGAGAGAGAGAGAGAGAGAGAGAGAGAGAGAGAGAGAGAGAGAGAGAGAGAGAGAGAGAGAGAGAGAGAGAGAGAGAGAGAGAGAGAGAGAGAGAGAGAGAGAGAGAGAGAGAGAGAGAGAGAGAGAGAGAGAGAGAGAGAGAGAGAGAGAGAGAGAGAGAGAGAGAGAGAGAGAGAGAGAGAAGAGAGAGAGAGAGAGAGAGAGAGAGAGAGAGAGAGAGAGAGAGAGAGAGAGAGAGAGAGAGAGAGAGAGAGAGAGAGAATGGTATGCTAGTAGATTTGAAAACATTACAATCGAGGAACCATCTCAGAAAGCCATAAGACAGATTCCGTGATAAAAACGTAGGGAAATTATTTCTAATTTTTGGAGTCATTGCAATAGCTTTTCTTTTCTAAAATTCTCCAAAAAGAACATAAAATACAATTTGCGCAATTCACAAAATTAACTACACAAAAAAAGTTGTTGGTATGTACAATAAACAAAATGAACTGTTCAGTATCCCAGATTATGGACTATGATTTCCATCGCGTTGACATTAACTATTTTTAAAAGTTAAACATTATTATGGAGTAACAAATTAATGCATTTGCCAATTATCAATTTGTAATCTTAAGAAATTCAACAAGGAATTCCCATATAATTTTCATTGCCGTTGGCTCAGTAGTAGTAACAATCGTTTAGATGAAAGATGAAGAATGTTAGAAAGATAAAAGACAAAAATAAAAGGTTCGAACGAAGGGAGCAGTATGGACGGGATAATGGAGCAACGAGATTCCCATTGTTCCACCGAGGGGCTTAAAAATATATAATGAATCGAACTTATCTGGCACAATGTCGATACACCGACAGGCGCATTTCACGACAGAATAAATGAAGCGAGGAAATCGGGGACAATGGGTAGTTGAAAAAGCGAAAAACAGAAAGACGATGCGAATTATTACGCAAAGGTAGAATAATTCCCAGGGGAAGACTTACAGTGGACACAAAGCCTGATTGAGGACTGTAAAAATCAATTACGAGTATATTTGTAAAAACATTCGCAAATCTTGTATTTTCTGGTATTTTTCGATGCTGGATACAATTTGCCTATTGCTAGATTGAATCTACCAAGCAGTTTATAAGAAATATTGCAATTTTATTTTAATTTTACTGTAATTTCGCTTTAGACGAATTCCCCGTATAAAGTTCCATTTTTCCCTGTTCATACTCAACATTTTCCCATGTCCAACTCAACACTTACCATGCACAATGCAACGATTCCTATGCCCAAATACATGTTTTAACCCCTTGCGGGTGTTGTACCAATCGACCTTTTGGCTGATGAGAGGAAGCGGGTTCATGCCAGAAAGCAAGAACATGCGGCCAGAGAAGTAAAAAAAGAGGAGAGAGCAGAGACCCTGCATAAATGGCAGCAGAGATGGGCAGCTGAAAACCGTGGAAGGTGGACAGCACGTCTGATCGGGGAAGTGCACAAATGGACGGAGAGGAAACAGGGCGACGTTAATTACTATTTAACCCAGTTCCTGACGGGGCATGGTTATTATCGGTCGTTCCTAAAGAAAATAGGGAAGACTTCCGAGGCAAGGTGTGTGTACTGCCAGATGGGGGACGATGATGTAGAGCACACATTCTTTGTATGCCCAAAATGGCAGCAGCTAAGGCAGGATTTGGTTGGAGTAATAGGTGATTTTAGCCCAGAAACAGTAATAGAAAAGATGATACAATCTGCGGAGAACTGGAGTACAATCAGCTATATGCTCAAAGAGAAGGAAGTGAACTGGGAATGAGCCAGGGTGGAAGTAGTGAAGACCAGTGAACACGAAAAAAGCTGTCCCGAATGAGCCAAAAAGCAGTCCCGGGACAGTCCTAAAAGACGAGAGGAACGGCGTTTTTTAGTCGGTATGCCACGATGGAGACCCCTACACAAAGCAAAGGGTGAGGGGGACACATCTTTTGATATACCCCCTGTCAGTCCAGTAATGGATTTTCCACCAACCTCTATAAAAATAAAATTAAATAAAAAGAAGTTTTAACCCTAGAATGCTATTATGATAGCAAGATGAACCAAACGGAATATGCCAACAAGGAGTATTTTTTACTACAGCCTGATAATTTGTTTCTTATGGATGGAAAATTAATGAAAAGGTTGTTTTTTCAGCTTTTGGCAAGCATTTAGCTGTTAAAATCATTGGTTCAATAAAACAATAGTAATGGAGCAAAGTAAAACAATAGCAGCGAAGTATGAAGCACTTTTCAATTCGTATGTAATTAGGGTGATGAATACATTTTTTAAAAAACTATTTAATTATCATTCCAAGCAATATTTACGTCAATTAGTTCTGGATCAGGAGCCATGAGAGTAAATTTGACTTTATCTAATGAATTTTGTTGATAACATGGAGTATTTCTCAATCCCATTACTTTCGGAAACCAAACGCAGAAGGCGCTTTGAATAAATTGACCCCTGGTCGGGTGACAAATCCAGAATGAATAGCTGGATTGGCAGCGTGGTAGCTGTCAACGAATCGCTTGAAATATCTCTTTACATCGCAGGAGAAGTAAAATTCACTCCATATTGGCATTCTAGGGTTAAGTCAATCTCAAGATTTACCATGTTCATTTTAACAATTCCCAACTGCTAGCCGTCTTTTTTCTTATCAAATTCATTGTTCTTCAAACCAAATGTATGATTTAAATGTCAAATACAACATTTTCCTAGTAAACATTTCAAGCTCAACCTTACACATGTCCATCTCAAAAAATCCTAACTGAAACCTAACATTTTTTATGTCGAATTCTATATTACCTATGTCATGTTTGACATTTCTCATGTCACAATTCATAAATCCCTCGCCCAACTATATCGAGTTTTTGTAAAATTTAAACCTTGTCATATTCAACATGTGTTGAGGCAATCAATCTGTTTTTCCCGACGCATCATGTACAAGTTGAATTCAACTTTTCTCTAATCAAATTCTTCATTTCTGATATCAAATTGAGCATTTGCCGTTTCAAGATCCACTTTTCTCAGTTCACACTCAACCTTTTTCCATGTTTAAGTGCACATTTTCGAGTCAAATCCAACGTTAACCATGCACAATTCAACAGTTCACATGCCAACAACGTATTTCTAAGTCAACCTCAACATTGACCTGTTCGCTCTAACAATTCCCAACTGCAGCTCTTCATTTTCTCTAATCTAATTCAGCATTTCCTAAGTCAAACTCAAAATATGTCAAAACTGTCTCATTCCTGACTTTATGGAGGTTCCTAAGCCCAGTGTAACTAAGTTCACTAACCAAAATATGAAACTATAAAACCAAATAAAATAAAGCTCGTTTTCTTCTTAATCTCTCCTCTTCTGAAATTCTTGATCTCCCCATTCTGCTTACCCTGTAAAACCAAAAGTTGTGCCAGTCACAGAACAAGTAGTGGTACGCTATAATAATAAGCTTGGTAAAAAAATGAGGTAATTAGGTACTTAATTTTAATATTGTTGTGGCACTCTAACATTGTCGTGGTCTTTTGGTAATTTTGAATGTCCGCGACAATGTTGAAAACAAAAAGCCACGACAATGTTATTTTCAACTTCAAGATCACATTGTGACAGAAGTACTCATGTCTCAGGGTTCCTCCAATGCTCATTAATCACAGCCTTTAACGAAGTTGTGAAAACATGGATCGGATGGAATCTTGGTCATTAGAATGATAGAACTAGATACAACCACGACAGTGTCAACAATAAACCTACGCGCCTGAAATATCATCTCCGAGAGGATCAGTTTAGTCTCAGAGTGGCCGTTGGGACGCGATGCGCTTGCGGGTAGGATTGGCTTGGACGCCAACCTTCTTGACGAACATTAACTTCCAAAACATTCCGAATCCCCTTTGCCATGCAGCGGATCTCTTTCAGCCACGACAATGTTAAGAAAAGTTGTAGACAGCTTTTCGTTGATCATAATTGCTGACATGATTTTACAGGAGCATTGAAAAACCTATTTTCAAGGCGTAAGATCCTCAACTTGAATGAGGAAAAAAAATTGCGTTCATAGACAATTTATAGGTGCATGAAAATCAACTGCTGAGTCGAGTATTTAACTTTTAGACCAACCACGACAATGTGAACAGGTAGGTAAATTACCTATTTACTTTTCTTTAAAAACCAAATGGCCAAATTGTTGCCAAAGGGTATTGAAGAGCTCGTCAGAACCTGCAGTTAGGGGAAAAAACAAATCAAGAACGTATGCCTTATGAGTGAAATAGCACAGGTGGTAGACACGAATTTGCCCTCAGTTTAGGAATCACCCATATATAAAAATATATATATTTTTAAATACATTTCTGATTCAAATTTAACATTTTCCAGGTCGAATTAATATTGCCATAACAGCTGGCTCATTATTTATAACCGTAATCGTTTATCACTCCTAACAACCAAGGCTTCTGGCCATACTAAATTATTCATTCGAACATTTAAATGTAATGTTCTAATTTGAATTAACTATTGTAGTTTAAAGCCAGAACCATACTTCCCAGGCCATACACATGGCACAGATGGTTAATAATAATGATTCAACTTCGATTATTATGTCAATAACAAAATATGGATAATCAAACAAATCAGTTACGAAGATAAAAACGGAGTAAGATAGAAAGGTTGTCTATATTTCCACGTTTCTATCTTACTTTTATAGAAATGGGTTTCCACAACTTTGTCGAGAGTGACTTAGTCCGTAACATTTACGAAGCGGAGCGCATTTGATGAACTAGAAGGAAGTTTGGAGGTTCTGACCTTGCCTATGTGGAACCTTTTCATTCGGATCTTCCGTCGTTTCATCGGATTTCCAAGTGCAGCCACAAATCCATCTGGGTTTGACGACGGCCCGAAGACCACGTCTTCCGTGTAATACGCGACGTTTCGCATGACCAGAGATTTCGGCGGATTCGGATTTAACAAGGTCCAGGTACTTTGTCCATTAAAGAAACGGAATCTTCTGTCGTCCTGATACTGCACACATTTACGATCAACCAGACCTTCGAAGCTTGATTTAACCGAACTTCCAAGTGCACGATCCATCATTCTTTTCTATTTTTCTTTATTATAGCATGCCAAATGTTCTGTAATAGATTTTTAAATTATAGTCCAGTTGCGAATTATTACTACAGTTGTTTTGTTTTACCCAGCGTCTAAAACTATCGAGTTAAATAATTAGAAATTTAATAACTTTATATTTCTTTATTCACTCGACAGGTATTTTCTGCCTTTACTGAACACCTCACGTACATACATACATACATAAATTAATACTTACATTGATAGATACAAATAAACTTTTGAGGTATATTTTTAAGATTGTCTTTTTAGGAGAGTAGTATTGTACACGTCATCATTTTCTCGTTACTTCACTCTATTACGGCTTTCAAAAGATGCTCTTCAGTGATTCTAGCGTTTCATCTTTAATGTTGAACGCTGAACCATTACGTAACGGTAAATTCAATGAGAACGCGGTGCTTTTATAAAAATAGTACCTATTATAACGACTTGCCGAGCTTATTAATTCAGGATGAATACGATCGGTGTCGTTAAACTTCGAAAAATAACTTTGAAGAGTGGAGTCTTCGTTTTGAAAATTATCACATTAGCGGTATAATTAAACGTGGAAAAAAATCGTGCAATATCAATTATTGATTGCATCACAGACGAAAATATGCTTGACAAGTATGAGAAAATCCATGGATTCCTTCATCGATAGCGCGAAGAGCAACATTATCCTGGGGGAATATTAATTATTCATCGCTGAATACTGAAAGTGATTCGCGGAATGGGGTAATTTGATGTTTGGATGGGAGATTATTGTTCCGGGGACGATTGTGTTTCTACAATGGAAATGGGTTGGCGAATAAAATTAGTTAAGCGATTGCTCAATTCGTGTCGGCGTTAATGGGTTAACTCGTGATTTTATTATGTTCTGCTTCAGTAGTGTAAGATTCGCTGTCGTGTGATGAAGGAAGTGTTCTTAGTGTTTGTGCTATCCGTGAGAGGGGCTTTGTCGTGCGGTGACGCGGTTCCGCCGGCTTGGTCCAGCACCTATTACATCAACGGTCGCATCGTCGTGCCCAAGGCGGGCATCAACGAGCCCTTCACTGCCTACTTCGACGGAGATAACAATGTCAGCAGAGTCGACTATTGGAAAGGCCACGTCAAGACGCTGCAAAAAAGCACCGAAACTCCGGGCTATATGTTGAGGGTAGTGCCCATCATCCCAGGAACGCAGCATAAAGTGATCTCTTGCTCCAAGCAAGTCGGCACTGCGCAACACCCAATCAAAATTCAATCAGTCCTACCCGACATGAAAAATTACAAATGCGCCGACGTCGACATACTAGAAGGAGTCAACAACCAAAAGTGGGTATTTTACGATAAACGATACATGAGAAATATAAAATACACGATGATAGTTAAAACAGAAGCTGGAGAATCCGGCACTAAATTCATACCCCTGAGATTAGAAGCAAAAGTGTTTGACATTCTATTGAACTCCGTGTCTGATCAATATTTCATTCATTATGACTCCTTCTCAACCTTATTTGATGAAGTACCAGACTGGAAAACAGAATTCAATGACCTAACTTGTACTATGTTCCCGAATTCCACTTCCAAGTCGTATAACTATTTCAATCCAGTATCGGAATTCATGTCCAACTCAGACGAACACATTAGTGATGAGTGGGAGGAATTTAAGAAAAAGTACAGAAAAATGTACACTGGTATGGACAATCACGTGAGGCGGTTGAATTTCAAACAGAATTACAGATTCATTCAGTCGGTAAATAGAGCTGGATTGTCGTATAAAACAAGAGTAAATCATTTTGCTGATTGGAAGGAAGAGGAACTGCAAATATTGCGAGGAAGATCTGGATTTTCAGAGAGTAATGGTGCTATGGAGCTTCCCATAGTAGAGAAGAAAGAAGTGCCAGCCAGTTTGGATTACAGGCTGTATGGAGCTGTGACGCCGGTCAAAGATCAAGGGCTTTGCGGCGGAGGATGGGCTTACGCCGCGACAGGGGTGCTGGAGGGAGCCAATTTCCAGAAGACCGGAGTTCTGGTCACTTTGTCCGAGCAAGCCCTGATGGACTGCTCGTGGGCTTACGGGAATTCTGGATGTGATGGCGGAACTGTTACCAACGCTTATAAGTGGGTGCTCAACCACCAAGGATTGCCTCTAGCTGATGATTACGGAACCACCCCTACAGCAGAGGGGATTTGCCACATCGATCAACTGGTTCTCCAAGGCCAAATCACTGGATTCGCTAACGTAACATCAGGAGATGCCGAGGCTCTTAAAGAAGCTCTGAACAACATCGGTCCCATATCCATAGCTATCCAGGCTTCGCCCAAAACTTTCATATTCTACTCTCACGGCATCTACACTGACAGTTCTTGCAAAAACTCTCTGGATGACCTCGATCATTACGCCCTTCTCGTTGGTTACGGTCAACTAAGAGGACAAAACTACTGGTTGGTGAAAAATTCCTGGTCAACCTTTTGGGGGAATGATGGTTACATCCTGATAGACGCAGACCCCGAGAAAAACGTATGCGGAGTCACACGAAATCCAACTTTCGTTACAATGTAATGAACAATCGTCAAATTCAAATTCGTTAATCCGATTATATTAAACCCTTAATTTTGATTGACTAATGCTCTGCCGAGGTAATCCATTGTCATCAAGGAAGGGATCAAAAATCAACACTTTTACCAGGTGAACATTTTGTCCAATTACAAACACGTTGTCTTACTTAATTATTCTTAATCATAACAAATAAAAGTCCAAAACAAAACTATGCAGCTCAATTATGTTAACACAACGCATTAGACGTATCCATAAAACATAAAGAAGGGCACCAGTAAATTCTACAATTGTTAAATCTAAAAATTGGGTAATTTTGAAAAACACCGGTTGTGTCTTGAGCTATCTTCCAGCTTCTAATATGTGCTCAAATAATTTACACAGAAAAAACTCCTCTTTATTTTCGGTTTCTCAACTTTTCAAAACTAATTCTCAGCTGGGTTTCCGTTGTAGGGGAATAGGATATATCTTAAATATAGAACCTAACGTTGTTATTATTTCTATTCTCTTGTTAATATTTTATTCATTAATTTAAATTAATTGATTATTTTTGAAACAATATTGTTTTTGTTTCACCTTTCATATTTCAAAAATCATTCCGTCTACAGAAAAGCGGTACATATTGGAGTAGAGATGAGACATTTTTTGGACAAAACTACGTTACGAAACTTTTATTTTTCAATTATTTAACCAAGAATTCAATATGGAATCGAAGTTTGGGGTTCTGCTTACAATGCCCATCTGGAAAGCCTATATCCAAACTTCCACAATTCTGATTTATGAACTTCGTAAAAACGTTGTGATTTCTCCGATCGAAACTCATTCGAAGTTCCATTATAACTAAACTTCTGTTGGCCAAAAATCGTTGATGTGTATAAAACTGCAATTACCTACAATTCTTTACTCGAAGAAATAAAACTTGCTCAAACTGAGAATAATTTTTAAATTGAACTAAGCAAACATTTAGCTAGCACATTTATGTGACAACGTGAGCTCGAGTACCTCACCTCAATCTCATTAGATTTTCCCTTTATATTGTGAATTACCACGGTTTTTTCTTCTTCCTTATCCGCACTACCTGGAAGTTTTTGATTTTATTTCATTTATTAATTTTTTTAAAGCGCACACCGGCAATAAAAGTGGTAAACTGTGAGGAATGTTGATGTCCCTTCGGAGGGAAAATTAATTTATCTCCTAATGTTCCACTATTATTCCAATAATCTTAGTTGTAATCATGTTTTTGCGGAAGAACACGAGTATATCAAGTAATTTGTCAATATTGATCCGAATGAATGTTATTTTATGTTCAAGGAGGGAATAACCCATAGTCGGAGAGGTTTGATTAAATCTTAACCTGTTAGAGTGTTGAAACTAGAGGACAATTTCCCATTATTAAAGACACGAGTTCGAATTCAGTTGGAGGTATCAATATTTTTGAACCGAAACAGTGCTTTTCGGGTCCATCAAATGCTTCCAGATGGACTCCGCCCATGAAGTGACTGGACAATTATTATAATGTGCTATAATTAATATTGCAGAGCCATCTTTGTAATGTTTGTATTATTATCCAAATAAAAAAGTAAATTACCTCACTCGACTGCTGACTTATTCCAGCTGAGGTGGATTTGCTATACCTTTGGAACTGTTCAAGAAAATCAGGTGTAAATGTAAATGCAATTTATTTTTATTTTAAATTATTATGTTTGAGTTTTGTAGTATGATGTGTAAGGTGATGGAATGGTATAGTTGCCCCTTCCATTGATCTGAATGCGGTTTAATGCTCCGCCACGCCTTGAGGATGACCCAGAGCGTTCAATTCAAGGCGATGGATTCAAGAATCAGGACAGGCCGACTAGCCATATCCATCACATCCATCACGAATGCAAATCCTGTAATCTTGGATAGCGGGATGAACCATGAACCAACTCCTCCCAACGCAAGACACTAACATTATTGGAAAAACAATGAAAAAGGAGATTGTTAAATAAACTCAGTGTGGAACAAATATTGCAATTACTAGTTATCGATTGGTTTTATTGAACTACAGTAAAGTTAGTGACATATTCAAACATTAACACGCAGAGTAAATTAAATCAAATAACAAAAAAACACAACAAAATAAAACAACTATCAACATCCACGCGTGGAAAGAGAAACTGCTTCGCACTTTATGCTTATTGGAGCAAATACTTTACTGAGCGTTTTTGTTTTGTGATCGATTTGGTATTTGAACGGAATTTGATATACAATGAATATAAATTATAGAGGGTGTCCCACGAGTTGTACCCCTTCCCCCCTCCTAAAATTGCTTTATTTCGATTCCGTTTTTTTTTAATTTTAGGCGTCTGTTTTCAGATTTTTCCGGGAATTAATTCTCGAGGTCTGGTTGGAAAATGTAAAAGTAGGAGATTGAAACCTTCTTCAGTGATACAGTGAAAATTCATCTCTATCTGAGAGTTGAAAGTCGGCATAAATTATGATTTTTTACGAGAAATAAAAAAATTTGGGTCATTATTCCTCAAAAATTTAGTAGAACAAAGAAACGGATACCATAACGTGAATCAGCGTTAAAAAACAATGAAAGTGCATGTGTCACACTTTAGAGTTCACCATCATCTACTATTAGACAATTTCGGGGTTGCGCAACTTTGCGTGCTCGCTCAACAGGCTGCGTACAATTTAAAAAAATTGGTTGAGGGATCAATTTTTATGAAATTTTGGGTAGAATCCGAATCTGTATTAAAAAAATTGGGGTTCCCATATAAAATTAGAAAGTTGGTGTCACTTGCGCATGGTTGTGCAGTTGGGCGGGGTGCGGAAGTATGATATTTGAAATCCTTGCTAAAAATATGAAGATTAAAAGAAAAACTGGTTATTTTTGTTCGGTGATCTTTGTAGATCGATTTGGTGTTTGAACGGATTGATGTTCATGTTCAACACTGCGAAAAATAAAGGCTTGGAACCAGGAAAGCCCACTTGAGGGAGCCCTTCCATACACGCGCCCAATTAGTATCTACTCTATTGTTGGTATAGTCCTAGCAATTTATTTTCATGCCAATATCGCATGATGCAAGTGAAACGGTATCATTCAGCCAATGTCAATGGCGGCAATAATTTTCGCCCTCATTTCTGTGAGTTAATATGACTATATTGTTCGAATGATCCCCTGATAACAAGGCTGGAGGAGGGAAGTCAAGGAAAGTCCAGAGCCGTAAAAGCTGTTTAAGGCTGACGGGAAAACAATGCGGATGTATATCGGTTTGTTCAACGAGTGTCTATTCAAACTGTTTATTCGTTCAGTTTTGTGTTTATGAAATCAACTGAGGGGAGACGAGTCGTTTAAATGATCACCTTAAGCGTCAAGTTGAACAGGGCCAGCACCTGATAGAAGTAATGGTGCCCGTTAAACCAAAAAGATAACAACTTTTGGAACGCTCAACAGTTCAAACCAACGAGGAGAAATAGACACTCTCCAGGTTCTGCCCAATCAAAAGCATCAGGCTGCAGATTCTCTACTCCAAGGTCACTCTCTGATAATGCGGAATTTCCATGACAATCATCACTCCGACCCTACAAAATTGTTCAATCAGGGAGCTCGAAAAATGTTTTTTTTCTTTCCTGACTTCTGTTCGTTTTGGTCATCACTGTCTTATCAGCTCACTCATTACTATTTCTGTTGTTTGTTTGTTCTGTATGATTGGTTCCAGTTCTGTTTTCTGCTTTAGTTTTCGAAGTTATTTATAGGCATTAAGGCCCGATCACACCAAAAATTTTTCGATAACATTGTTCTCAAAAAATCGCGAGCAAGATGTTCGGGCAGTGTGAACTGTGACCCTGTTCGGCAACGTTCTCGAACGGCTAACCACGTTTTGCCAGTTATTGGTGACCCTAGTGGATCTTTTACCCTGTTCTCTCTGATAAACCGTCAAAAGAGATTCGCGTTTGTTGCGGATCTAGTGTGAATGGCATATCGAATGAACGGAGGTACCAAGAGTTTTTTGGAGTTTGGGTTATTCAAGAGTTTCCGAGGTAAGTGGGTTTTGGCATCTTTATAATTTGTGTTTCATGAGTTTTTTATTTCATAAAGTTTCAAGTTGAGAGATACAACGAGAAATAGATGAATTGAAATAAATTTTGTATTTTCCTAAGAAAAGCATTCCACGTTCTCTGCACCTTCAGGGCTTCTGCTGTACTAACCGAACAGTTTCCTGTGTATCAAGATATTTTGACCAAAGCCCACCATCTGACCATCTTATCCGTGATCATACTAAGTGGGTCATAGAATAGCAGCTGTTCGGATATTAAAAAACGGATATTAAAAAGTCACCACTTATTAATTACTGGGAGAATGGGAAATGGCAAATATTAACTAGTGGTGATGAAGCAAACAGAATTTGAAAGAATTAAATAGCCCGAATGAGTTATCGAAAAGTGCGAAAACTTGAAGAAACGCCGAGAGGTTCGGAATAAAAGGCATTACAAAATGGAATTCGAACGATTTTGGCAGTTAGTTTAAAGTACAATACGGCGGAAGTTTTATAGCTTTTGTGATTCATAACCGGAGTAATTGTTTATAAAAGAACAGATACCAATTCTTTCACGGTAAACGGAACATTAACTGTACCAATCTTCTATCGAGAAAATAATATCCTTTACCGGTATTGTTTTCAAGCTGGGAAAATAATTTATTGTGCGATGAGCAATCAAAGTGAGGGTTCAGTAACAGTCCATCAGAAAGTCTGAACTTACAGTCAGCAGACCGTGAAGGATAACGAAATTCTAATCTCGATTTTGAGACAGTGTCTTATAGTAATTTACTATACCTGCAATTTATCTTTGAGATTTCAAACCGCTATTGCAATAAATTGCTCGATATTCTATTTAAATTCAAACTCCAGAATATAACCTTAATTGGGGTACTTTCGTCACAAGTTTCCCCGAATCAAATTAATATGGAGGGAGACAAACAGTTAGAAATAATAAACCCTTCAATTGACAGTTTTGGATGTTAGGAAATTACTTTATTCAGTTTTGTACCACACTGCGAAGAAAGAAATTTTAAGCCTGAAGTTGTTTGATAACATTTCTGATGAATTTCTCTTTCCTGTTTCTTGAATCTTTTTAGCTTCAGGGGTATCCTCAGTATCCATGTATCTTCAGGGTGTAGCAGCCATTTAGCAGGCCTTGGAAGGGGCAAATAAAGCATTCATTCACTTCCTTCTTATACTTGTATATTAGCACGGTCTGGTAACCTTGTTACATGGTAGCAGAGAGTAATTACCAACCGCTAACTCACTAATATTGACTGTCCTGTCGTCTTGTTGTAAGCTATCTCTGTCGCTGACTTATCATGAATCCAAACAATAAACATTAGGTAAAAGTCAACTTGTGAACAAATGAAAATGGCTGTTGAACTAACGGGAAAACCTACCTTATTTTTCTTCCTGTTATACAAATCAACTTGAATGCACAGGTGAGAGAGTTCAGGCAACACAGCTGGTAGGTACCGATTCAAATCATCAAAAGCATTTTCTATGAGAAAACCTTTACCTACTGGTTTGTGAAAGCAAGGAATTCGTGTCCTAAAACTTGTTAAGACAAGGCGAAATAATGTTCTTCGAAAGCTGACTGAATTGGGCTGGTTGTGGTTCATCTTGGACGACATACCCCGGAAACTTCAAGTATTTTGGATGAAGTATTTGTGTCAATAGAGGTTCCGAAGCAAAAAATTGAACTAACGATTTGAGAATATATTCTATAGCAGATATCCTGGAAATTCAAGAAAGTGCTTTGTTCAGCTATGAATAAAGAATAATCTGAGACATTTGAATGTGATTGACGGAATATTGAGGGCGTGGCACTATTTTTAAGACCTTGCACGCTGACCCTCGGGTACCCTTAAGGACCTTTGTCTTTTATATTGTGATATGCGTACAGCAACCTAACTCCTAGCTCGTATATTTCTCTCCTTAGGACAACTAGCGTGAATCATTTTTCTATGGGCTACAGTTTATGCGTTCAAGTGAAGTTGAATAGTTCATCATGGATGATTTCATTTCAAACATGCTTGGTGAGAGGGTATCAGAAAAACGAACGGGTGTTGAAGCAGATCCCTGCCACAGTTACGTTAACGGACTACATTTTGACCACTACAAATTATCACCCCCAAACCCCCACCGATTCGACCGATACTAACTGGCCACCCATTCACCCACAACCAACCACAAGCTAATCAGTTGTGGATCATTTCAATCCAAATTGATTGGCTGTTTCTATTCGCACTCCAACTATTTATCATCTTGCTGACACTCTTCTGGACTTCCAAACAGAAGATTACGTAAAATTCCAAACTGAACAGAAAGGACCGGGAACGACAATCCACAAGGAAGTATTTCCCATTGAGCAACTTGAAGAATTGAGGAGAGCCCTAACATATTATGATATTATCATTCCTCACCGGTGATATTCGATAGTCACCAAATTCAGTGACTTTAAGAAAGTATCAGCCAACCTCTACGTGGTGTTTCCTGAGTAAATGGTTATACCGTTTAAGAAATAATCAAATCAGCTGCCTTCTGATAGCCCCTTGAAAGTGATGGATATGGATAGTTCCCCCTTCCCGTTTCTTGAGATTGCTAAGCCTGAACATGAACCTAAAGCTTCACGGATATCCTCTGGTCGTTGCAGACTTATCGTCTCAGCCATCAAGAAGGGGCAACTGGTTCATTCTGTCACCTCTTTCATATATCTTCTCTAGCCATCTTTGAAACAAGTTGGCACTGGCAAGCAGCTTCCTCGTACTGGTGAGATAACTGTTCTGATACATCAAGATGTTTCAAATGATCGGATTAAGGGCCTTTTTCACGGCAATAATTTTGTGCCAAAGCTTTTCACGAGAGGCGTTGATCGTGTAAATGGGATATGCAACACACTGTTGTCATTCTTGTTTAGGAAAAGTTACAGGGAATTGTTGCGGGTGTTGCACTACATTTTGAGCTTCCGACACGTGTCGCTGCAATCCCTCGGATTCTGACGTGTATCGAACGACCTGCAACACTCGTGCGTATTGCGGGTTAGCATCCGCAGGCGTTTCCCCTTCACATCAGGTGAAATGTGATTCACAAATTCCCGTATCGTCTTATCGAGAACGGTTAATTCAGTTAAGTAATAAAATGGTTCTTTTCATCCTATTCATTTTCAATACGGATTTAAACCTCTCTAAACAACTCCTCGTTCTTAAATATGGGAATATGGGGGTTTTGTGCTTTTTTCGTATCTTTAGCATCACTCAAGGTCCCTGGAATGTAATATTTATTGCGAATTCCATGTAAATATATCGCCTCATCGGACTACCATTCAACTCAAATCCATTTTGGCTCATTATCGTCCTCAAAAATAAACTGTTGTGATCAAAAAATGAAAAAGATTTGAAACCACCTCAAAATTTGTTGTTTTACGTTTCAAGATCTGTAAATTGCGAATATCGAATTTAAAAAATCCCTCCGTCAACCGTCCCGACAAAAAATCATATTTGGGGACTAGTTGAGACTGAGTTTCTACCCTAGGTCGTAGTCAATCCTGGAGGGTGAAATCAAAGAGCTGAAATATTAACAATGTCTTGTATTTAGAATGAATGATAGATCCCTTAAATCAATCTAATCAACCCACTTGGATCTCCATACGTTCAGCCGTTCGCTCTCCCTGAAAATTAGAACTTTGTCAGAACAAAATGAAGTCAACCCGTATGTGAAATTCACATTCACATTGTGAGCGCTTGGGCACTATAAGGATAATCGAATATCATGTGAGGACCGAATCATCAGATATAATGATGATGGAATTTAGTTTTTGAAAGTACATTTTGAAATCGAGGTTTTTCAAGACTTGTTTTGTACATTTGGGGCAAATGAGCCGTAGGTAGTGTTTGATTTTTTCTCGTTAAATTTCGGTTATGCTATTCTTGAATTCCTAGATTGTGTCAATTTTCAGTATATTGCACCATTATAGGTATCTTGATATCAGCTTTTGTTTCATATGTTGGGCCTGGTAAAGGTTGGTGTCTTGGAAGTTGTGTTCAATACAAAGTCATCCAACTTTCAGACTTGTATATATCTCAGTGGTGAATAATCTACAGCGTTTTCGACCTTTCACCTAATCCCAAAAACGACTGGATTGTACATGAAGTTGCCATTGAGCCCCTCGATGTGAATATCAGACCTTATGGTGCGAGTCTTGCTCAATTGTGCAATCTAGAAGAATTTAGAAGAATTGTGCAATTGCGAGTCTTGCAATTGTGCTAACGTGAAGACATCTTTCACTTTCTTTGCATTTGCCCCATACTAAGTGATTTTAGATGGCCGGCATTCGGGTATGGTACTCACCAGGGATAGAGCAATGTTTATTCTTAACGTGGACATACGGTGGACATGTGTTGCTTTAAATTGTAGAAGTGCTTGGCGCTAAAGGAAATTCTTAGTTGGCGAATTTAATTTTCAGTTTTAGTAGAGAAAGTTAATTATTTTTGGTTATTTTCTTCGTACTCATAGTAACTATGAGTTACTGTTGTTGCTCAAGTTGGCCAGGGCTCGAAACTCCGGCGGACAGCTCAATCAGCTACGCTATAATGTTAATTGATTTTTGTTAATATCTACCGTATGAATCAATGTCTGTTCAATATACTTATTTCTTCTTGTAAATAAAGTTTCGTGAGTGAGTCAGTGCTCATTGGTAACGATCGATTCAAGCGAGCAATGAAGATGTTCATTTCAATCTATTCATGACATCCAATCAGAATTTGAACCCAGATATGCAACATTTCGAATGAAAATTCTGACTTAATCTCCCCTTTATTGCGACATTTTGGCTTGAACATCTTCACGTTTGAATTTTTATAGCACAACACAACTTGAGAGGCATAGAAAAATCGAGCTTCCCCTCCTTTGGTTTGGCTTTTATCTTTTTGAAGTGCTGACCATTATCAAGGAGCTGAACAAATTTCGTCGCCATATTCCGCCGTATTCAGGTGTAGCGGATTAAAATGCAACCAAAGACAAAGCAAGACCGTCTTTGCCGTCGTTCCTTTTGTTATTAAAAAACGAAACGATGTACCTTCGCCTTCATACCAATGTTGTCGCAACTATGAAGAGAGTTCTAATTATTTTTACTGCCACTAATTTGATTAATGAGTTTAAATTTATTCAAAGCTACGATTCTGCAGCGTTATGAAACGTGATATTAGCACCATCTCATGAAGTAGGTGTCGTAAAATCAACTCTTTAACAGCGTTCGGTTTTTAGTGCTCTGCGTTTAGTTTAGCATTCACCCTGGTACAAACCAGGTTTGTCTTAAGTTTCCTTTCAAAAACTTTCAGAGATCTCAAATGGCTGGGGATCGCGAGGAGAGGCGGAAGCCTGGTTCGGTTTCGTTACGTTCAGCGAAGCACGACGTTAATGTTTTGCGGAGTGCTGAAATGCATCACGAAGTTTGAAGATACGTTTTGACACCGCATCTGATATTGTTCTCATTTTTTCATTAACGAGTTCAAGAAACATCACGTACTCACTGAGCGATTACTCGCTCTTACGATGAGCATGTAATAGGATTGTATTATCTGTCAAATCAATAAAGTATTAAGTGGAAGCGCTGGAATGGACTGGAAATCTCTGCTAAATCACTCTTCCCGTTTCTTGTTTCGTAGACCGTGGTGCAGTATCGTCCTGCAACGATAAAAAAGTTGAACGATAAAACAGGGAAAAACCACTGTCGAAACCAAACGGGATCCTTTACTAAAGCGGGAAGAAAGCAATTGTCAGTGCCATAAAAGAGTTTGGATAAGAATTAGAGAAGAGTGGGCGTCAACAAAGAAAGCGGTCTATTGTTCACATTATCAACCTTTAGGGATGCATCTGGCCGTCCAAGATTGGTTTGTGACTGCATTTATTGTGTGCACGTGACTCAGATTGTAGTCGAGTGGATCTGTGATAATAAGTGCACTTTAATAGCTTAGGAATGTAGTATGTAGGTAGGATTCGTGATGAGTTGGGAAGATATTCAGTGCTTGCCCTGGCTTGGTCCTTTTTGAACGAGATATGGACATAAGAAAAAATGACATCAGATAATGGGAAGACCACAAGTCAAAAGAAGAGGTGGATTAGTATCTAGGAGTCATTAACTCCTTCCCTATTAAGGCGAACATCCCATAATAATAAATAAATAAATAAAAACATAAATAATAAAAACCTGGCACCTCCACGCCGTCCACCCCGGGCACACTCGTGTAGCTAACGCCAGAGGAGACATGAGGGCGTGCTGTTTCATCAAGAGAGAGTGAGGGAAACCCACTACTGCCACGTCCATTAAGTCCTGCCAGATTGTATTGGGCCAGAATGGCTCCACAAACAATCTAACATGATGCAGCAGGTACAGACAAGTCAAGATTGATCATAGTGAATCAGAAAGTGCAGACAGTGGAATGACAAGTCAAGATTGGTCATTGTGAAGAAGAATGCACTCCTTCGCTCCCCGAAGGTAGACACTGATGATGAGCAATTCAATTCTTACAGCCCTTTAAGTTGTATGTTACTGGTTTAACACATTTTTAGATTCCGAGCATCGAAAAGGTTTAAGAATGAAAATAAAATCACTGACCTACTTCAAACTGTTTGCAGTTCACCAAGATCAGAATACTGAAAAGGCTCCTTTCACGGCTTGGAAGTAATAGCAGATTAAAAAGACTCATTTCAACCTTCCTATATCGACCCAACTCAGGAACCATCGAATAGGATCTGGAATCGAGGATAACTATAAATATTTCAACCGTTTATATTTATGGAAACTGCTCGGCGGAGGTCGAGGAAAAATCAAATAGAATCTTCGTGGACGAACGGTTGTAAACCAGGTACAATATTTAAAAAAATAATGGGTGCCTTGAATTGTTTTGGGATTGTTTCTACAATGGGCGATCTGTGAAGTAAGTATAAAAGGTGGAATGGGTCGCTTCATTTTCTCCAACGATGAATGGGATAGGTTTATTGGATTTCGTTTTAGTCTGCGGTCCGCTGTTGTATGATGAAGGAGCTATTGGTTGTGGCTTGTTTCGTGTCGGTGAGTCGCGGTTTGTCATGTTCCAGCGCTACTCCGCCGGTGTGGCCAGCAGGTTACGTTGTCAGAGGAAATATTTCCGTTCCGGCGGCCGGTGTCAATGAGCCCTTTATGGCTTTCTACGACGGTAAAGCAGGAAAGAGCCGAATAGACTATTGGAACGGCAACTTAATTACGTATCAAAGCAATGCAGAGCCGTACGGCTACATGCAGATGATATCTCCAATGACCAAAGAATCCAAAGCCATCAAAACGTGTGTAATCATGTCGGGTACTGCGATGGATCCGATCTCTCCGCAACCAGTCCTTCCCGACCTCTCCAAATACATATGTGCCGACATTGATCAAATAAACGGCATACAATCGCAAAAGTGGGTATACAAACAATATAATTACTTGCGAACAACCAAGTTCACTGTGTGGGTAACCATAGAACAAATAGGGAATATCAGTGTCCCACTACCCATACGGTTTGAAGTGAAAGATCGCGTCACGCTCTTAGATTCACATCACGATCATTATTTCATTTTCTACGACTTATACAGTCCGGAACCTCCTGGAGAGCATGTGTGGAAAGATGACTCTGATGTTGATTGTAACCCATTTAAAAAATCGGATTCTAGACATATATCCCGCATCAATCCTATACGAGAATACATTCTCGCAACTGACGATTATGTCAGTAATGCCTGGGAATATTACAAGAAAGTATTCAATAAGAAATATAATGGAATCGAAGAGATTAAAAGACGTGAGACGTACAAGCAGAATCGACGATTTGTATTTTCCACCAACAGGGGTAAGATTGGGTATAAGCTGAAGTTGAATAATTTTGCTGATTGGAGTCAAGAAGAGTTGGATTTTTTGAAGGGTAGAAGGATAGGTTTCCCTGTGAGGAGGAATATGTCGGTACTCCCTGAAGAGGTGTTAGCTCAAGATATTCCTGCGAGTTTGGACTGGAGATCGTTGGGAGCAGTGACGCCTGTGAAAGAGCAAGGTTTGTGCGGGAACGGTTGGGCTTTCGCGGCCACGGGCGTTTTGGAAGGTTCCAACTTTATTAATACGGGTCATCTGACCGTTTTGTCCGAGCAGGCGCTCATGGACTGCACTTGGGATTACGGCAACAATGGATGCGATGGCGGAGATGATGTTCGGGCGTTTAGATGGGTTGCTGCTAATGGAGGGGTGCCCACGAGCGACGAGTACGGGCCAAATATAGCGGGCGATGAAATGTGCCGTTCGGATACCGCCAAATCCTTAGCCCCTATCAAAGGGTACTTTACCGTCTCGCCAAAAGACGCAACAACCTTACGGATGGCCCTTCTCCACTACGGCCCGATATCAGTACCGATCCACGCTTCATCGAAATCCTTCATCTTCTATTCAAGCGGCGTCTATTCGGACCCCGGATGCCTCAGCGATGAAAAACACTTCGATCATCACGCTCTCCTCGTTGGATACGGCGACTTCAACGGTAAAAGCTACTGGTTACTTAAAAATTCCTGGTCGAGCTCGTGGGGCAGAAACGGTTACATTTTGATAGCCACCGACGACAACATATGTGGCGTCATGACAAGCCCAACGGTGGTCATAACGTAATTACACAAACACAAGAAAAATACCATAAACTCTGCTGCGCTTGTTCATTTTATTGGAACGTGTCTGAATTCATCATAACCAAACGAATTCACACATAATTATTTACTCAAATATACAATAAAGGCAACGACAAAACTCAGGGCAATGAAGCTGACATCTGCAGGATTTGCACCACCAGTCCAGCAACAGTTGGTCTTCTTATACCAGTTAATCACAAAGTGTACCTGTTTTGTAAACTAAGACTGGGAGCACCGCACCTAGTCACAACACAGGACGAAGACTCTATCTGAAGATTAATCTTTCGATCCATAGAGACAGTAGCTATATCGGATCCAGAGGACTAAGGTAACAGTGAATACACATGTACCTCCACCAGCTGCACAGTGCGTCCATGTTGAGGTCGAGATGGACAGAATTCGGGTTATGGAGTATCGATATAGAAAATTTCACGCTGTAAACGTGGTGTATACCCACATTCCCATAACTAAAACTAAGTGGTTCTTCTTAAAAATTGAAAAAACATGAAAAATTCAACGGTTTTATCATACTTTGCTCTGTCAAGTCTTTTACAACCGCTAACAAAATGTTTGCCTCCAAAGTTCTAGATTGTCAAATTATGCGTCGATTGATCCCTCAAACTGTAGCAAAAAGCTTAAATTAAGGACGTAAAATCATTTCGAAGTTCTCACCCATACAAAATTGGAACGTTCATTTAATTCGTTTCAAACGCAAGGGAATTAATCCAATTCTAACTCCATTCCATTCGACTCATTAGGCTGCCAAGCATATTTCCAATCGTCCCGCAACATGCCTGAATTCAGACAGTTTATCGGTAGATACTATTTGTGGGAATCTTGCTACAAAGGATCCAGCTTATACTGAAAGCTTTCTCTTTACGAGTCGCTTCGAGAGCCTCTTCTGTGAGAAGTCCAGTAGGATATTTGGCCGGGCGAAGTTCCTATGTTTCACGTATGAGCCACTAATCGAGTGCTTTTCGTGGTTTTACACCAACTACTGAATGGTCCCTGAAACTTGAAGAGAACAATTTCGTACTCACGTTTTCCAGTTCCATCAAATTTGAATGATTCGTTTTAGCACCTAAACATAGAAAAAATGCATATTGATCCAGACGGGCAGCTTAGGGCAGCTAATCTAGTGCTTCCAAGCTTCTATATCAACTACTGAATGTTCCCTGGAACATTAGAAGAGGACGTTTTCGTTTTGTGGCCCTATCAATCTTGAATGGTAGAATTGTTCATTTTAGTACCTTGCAGATGAATAAATACAAATCGATGCTGTACTGGCAGCTAATCCAGTGCTAATCCATTGAATGATCCCAACAATTTTTGAACAGGGGGTTTTCGAAAATTTTCTTTCAGGCTCCACCAAAGTCGAAGACATATCATTTTGAAATTTGAAAATTTTGATAGTACTCCTAGGAGTACAAAATCAGCACAGAATAAACGTTTTAAACAATGTTAACGGATGAATCATGTACTCACACATTTCATCAAGACGCCAGGATCTTCAGGGTTTAGGGAAATGAAGTGATAGTTATAACTTCAGCTACAACTAAACGAGTAACGATTGAATTAAAAAAAAGAAATTTTTTGGTCACTGTGAAGAAAAGACATATTAGCCGTTATACCCCAAACGAGATGGCAATCACAGCTGAAGAGGTTTGATATATTTTCCATCGATCTCAACAACTATCTGAGAGTTAGTACTTACCATTGCGAATACTGGAAATAAATACTTGTTTTTCGATTTTTGTCCTGATGGAAACGAACGTCGGGCGGCAAAATACCGATCACCGTCCGCGAGTGCTTTTCCATAAAAACTATTTCCGGTCAAATTGGATAGGAAGAGCCAATCATAATTTTTAATAACAATTAAAAGACTTGCTAATCTACAAATACCCGATAAATTGTAAATATAAATATTCCTGCCGTATCAAAAGAATCATCTCTCGTCCTGATTCCTCTCCCAGAAGGATCTTCTAGCTAAATACACTTAAAAGCCACGAGAGCTCTCTGGTGAAAGCCAGACTGACTTGATTTTCTAGAACAAATAGAAAACGGAGGGTGCAATAGCCAATTCTTTCAACCGCTGCTCAAGCATGAATTCTCGAGCAATTTGTTTTTATTCCTATCAAGATTTTGATTTATTATTGAAAAATGATTCACCAATCACCAATGGTGCGCGTTCAGTCGATTTAGGGCTTAACAAAGCTCACTTGTGCAGTGAACCCCAGAAATTTTGGTTTTGACGTCGGGGAGGGTGATGGGGGGTATTAGCCGATCCATTGTACTAAAATTCCCAGCCAATTTTCCTACTTTTTTGTTCGATTAAGAATTCAGTCATGTTTTTAAAAATACTCAAGTACAAAAACCGGACATTAGGACAAGGAAGAGGGTTGCATCTAATCTGTTTTCTTGTCATGAAGAGTTTATTAGTGTAGTCTGTGAGCCAGCTCACGAAACTGGTATGATCATGACTCGTAGGAGGGTGTACCCTGCTTATACAGGGTGTCCCAGGAGTTATGCACAACCCGACTCTTACGTGTTCTACGACTCCTTTCCGACCAAAAATGCCTCTTTGCGATTTTTTGCCAGAGGCCTCGTTTTCGAGCTATTCGCGATTTAAGATTTTTTTCGTGTTTTCGATCTTATATCATTAAAACTGTCCTAACTCCCTCAATTGCGGAGATAGCTCAAATTTGATGACACCGTTGAAAAGAGCGTTACATTTTCTATCTTTTTGATGTCAGAAAACGTTTTTTAAATAGCATTGAAGATGTGCGATTGCTGCGCGAAATGGCAGTTTTGTCAAAATCTTGAAATATCCTGTTTTTCATCTCGCCTAGAAACCCCATGAATGCTTGACGCAGAACTGTGCAGGCCGAGTAAAACGTGCGCCAAAATGTCAGCTTTCCAACGGTGTAATCGTTTTGGTTTTAAAAATATTTTTAGTTAGGAAATGGTGTTTAACTGCAGAAAAACGTGTGTTTTCTGTTAAAATTGAGGTTTTTCCAAAAGTCTCGAAGATGAATGCAACTCATCGCAGTCGGAAATGAGTTCTAGAACACGTAGGAGTTGGATTGTGCATAAGTCCTGGGACACCCTGTATCATTAAAAAAGACCTAATGTTTGAAAATTGGGAAAGCCACGGAGGAGGCATTGTCTTGGTCAGGGGCAAGGTATGCAATGACCCGCACGACCCCCGGGTCTTGAAGGAGGGGTTGCTTTGTGCGCCGTGTATTTTCAACCGAAATCTGATTTGGCCGTAACATTGGGTGTTGCAATGTTGATAATTTGTTGTTTCTGACCAAATTCAATTTTAGTAAAATGTTTATTGACTTGAACATGTTATCCAGTTGTTGGACAATGGTAGGATATTGGGGTTTAAATCGAGTTCATACAAAGAGTTAGAGTTTAAACAAGATTGTTAAGATTTAAATTAAAAAATAAATGTTTGAAAATGAAAGATGAAAATGAATTCAATGAATGAAAACGTTCGTTTGTGATCAGCGTCTACGGCATTTCCAAGCTGTCCAGCCAAAGTCAGGATAATCGAAGATCCGAGAGACAGCTATTGTTTGTGTTCATTTACGATTGATTGCGATGATTTGCTTTCAGTTGAGTACCTATACCACAAGTGAGTATGTTGACATGATTTTTGTGTACGGTTTTGCCAATGGTAATGCTTCTGAAGCACCCCTGTGTACAACTCACACCCAAGCGAAAACGTCGAATAGTATGAGGAAAACATTTTGGTAGATAATATTATTTATGTCAGTGATCCTTCTTTATCTAGTAAACTATCTGTTTTTTATCTACTAATTGTTTTTCGTCATTAAGGTTTTGGTTATTACTACCAGCTCTTCGATTATCCTGACTTTGGCCGGACAGCTTAGAAATGCCGTAGACGCTGTTCACAAACGAACGGGCTTATGCATCCGACAAAACTAACTGAAATCGTCACTTGAAAGGTCTGGCGTTGTCACCATTCGATTCAGCGAGAAAAGTTACGTATATCCCGCCACCAACCTTTTTTCGTCAAGACTTTTGGAAAAACCTCAATTTTAACAGAAAACACACGTTTTTTTGCAGTTAAACACCATTTCCTTAACTTAAAATATTTTTAAAAACCGAAACGACTACACCATTCGAATGCTCACATTTTGGTGCACGTTTTACCTGGTCTGCACAGTTCTGCGTCAAGCATTCATGGGGTTCCTAGGCGAGATGAAAAACAGGCGATTTTAAGATTTTGACAAAACTGCCATTTCGCGCAGCAATTGCACATCTTCAATGCAATTTTAAAAAAAAGTTATCTGACGTCAAATAGATAGAAAATGTAACGCTCTTTCCAACGGTGTCATCAAATTTGAGGTATCTCCGCAATTGAGGGAGTTAGGACAGTTTTAATGATATAAGATCGAAAACACGAAAAAAATCTTAAATCACGAATAGCTCAGAAACGAGGCCTCTGGCAAAAAATTGCTAGGAGGCATTTGATTTGTAGAACACGTAGGAGTCGGATTGTGCATAACTCCTGGGACACCCTGTATAAGGCAAAATGAACCTTGGATAGGAGATACCCTACGTTATAAATATAATTCAGTAAACAGTAAAACTATACTAGCCCCTCAGCACGTAACAAAACCTTTTATCTAAATACGTACAATGGTGCAATATACTGAATATCGACGCAGACGATGAAACCCACGAATGGAACAACAAAAATTTAACGAGATAAAATAAATAAAAAACAACCTTCGCTACGTATGTCCACGGATGTAAAACAATAGCTAAAAACACTATTTTAAAAGGAACTTTCGAATACAAAACACCATTGCCGATACCTTGGAACCGTATTCTAGTAGTAATTTAGATAATTTTATCACATGAAACTTTTACAGGCTCAGACTTGAACTGTTACACAATTTAGCCTTTTAATTTCGTTTTTGTTTTGCCGTTGCAAAACACCTACACTATACAATAAACATTCTGTCTACTGTAATATGATACTACTGGTGTATTGTGAAGTGGTGCATGTGCACGCTCAACATATTGGGAAGTAATAACGTACGGTTTGTATACGATCAATATGATAAACTTAATTATAAATATATCTATCTATATTCTCCCTTCTGTCAGCAAAGCAAGATTTCCAAGGTTTGTTGCACAACAAGACTGAAGCAGGGATCGAACGAAATAAGAATCAGGGAAATAGGTTCAGAATTATGGCCTGAGAAGCATGGACAACAGGTAGTAGGATGACGCGAAATAGTAACTGATTAAATCCTCCTCGATCCAAAAGACTGTAAACATCATATTGGATGACGTAGCATCTTTCACTTTCTCAGTCACTTGGGTCAAAACAAACAAACGATAACAATTGGACTCCTGCGTAATTGGCGCACAGGTGTATGATACAGGAGATCTGTAACTAGTTGACACGGGCAGGATTTCCTCTCTTGATTCTGGAATGGATGACCACCAGGGTCCTAACAGGAGGAGCATTCATATGGTCAGTGTTTTGGGCAACTGCTGCTCGCCATGTAGTGATAGCTGGCCTGACTGCTGGACGTCGCGGGGCCTGGAACTGGACTGACAAAAATACAATTGGGAGATGAAATGCCATCAGATGGCACAGCCTCCGAAAACAGGGATACACAAACTCGGGCCTGTTTCCACAACATAAGATGTTTGGGGTTGCATCCCAGACCCGTGTTCAAATGCTTCCAGATGGGCTCAGCACCACAGTCCTAGATGAAACTGGACAACTATTACAATGGTGCTGTCATTAATTTGCCAAACCATCTTTGTAATATTTGTATTATTATCGAATTAACTGTTGAATGGCTTGTCGAATTAAATATTTAATGACCTCGCTCGACTGACGAATTTCTTCGAGCCAGCATTTCTGCAGCTTCCCTTCGTCATCTCGTCAAACCGCAAAACAAAATCCTGACACAGCTGACTGCAGAAAAATGTTATGTTCAGGGAGAGGTTTGATTCCTCATAGCTCTATCATTTAGAATGTTACATCTAAACGAAAATACCCCTTAGTGCGTGAGGTTGCCCTTGGTCTTGAGGAAGTACGAAGGTAGGTAAGTATGAAGGAAGTAAGGACCCCAGTTCGAACTCAATCAGAGCTATCAATATTTTTGGGCCGTACAAAATGTACCACGTCTAATAAACTGTTCAGTGATTTACGTGGAATCGCGGTAATACATAACTAACCAACGTTTAATCATGTGCAGCGTTTTAAAATATATTCTACCACAACGATGGAACAACAATACAATACAGAACAAAGCTTTGGAAAAAACAACTCTAGCACGAGTTTAACTCAAAAGGAAGAGTTGGCTGAAAATGTTTATAGAGTTACGAAGTAATTTGTAATAATTTATGGCGTCTGCTTTAAGATGAAGGAGAAACCACCTAGAAGTGTTTTTTAATTTCCTTTTGTGATTCTTGTTTATAATCTATAAATTAAAGCGAATAAACTGTTTTTTAAATGTAGAAAAAAACAAAAGTGGTGTTTCAAGTTGCTGGAATTACGAGCAATCAATCTTTCCCATAACGAAATGGGATAAACTAAAAATTAAAAGTTTCCGTGATTTTTAAATTGTGTCGAGATAAGGTATTATTGTTTAATTCAGATCCTCATCCAATGTGGTACTCTCGGCTGGGGAGGAACCTGACCTTCCAATTCCAATAAACGGTTAGTTCTGCAAAATCGATTTTCAAAATGATGTGTAGGAAGTCAAAAACAATTCAATGGCAAATAAATTTGTAATGGTTACAAGTTTTTGTTGCCGACTTAAAAAAGGAAATTACAATTCGGTCAGTATGTTTTTTATTGTAGGGTTCCCATATTGATTAAACAGCTTGAAATGCCAAAATGACGCTTTTCCATTTCAAAATTAATGTCTTTAAAAACATGTGACTATCTACGTAGGTACTACAAGATGCAATGGTGGAGATTTTGTGCTATCCTTGCTCTATTAAGAATGTTTCCTAACTTTTAAAAATATGCGCTCATTAGTTCGATTATATAAAAACTAGACATATTGATATCCCTGTAATACATAGATTACCTCCTCACCAATATCTATGCTTTTAACCTTTGCGATGAAAACATTTTATTTTCGATAGTCGAGATAATTTTTTTTAATTTCTTTCAAATGACGGAGCAATTACAACCAGTCAACCTCATTTTAATTCGATTCAGAGCTTTAAAACGAACCATGATCTTCGCTATTACAGATTTTTTTTATATTCCATAAAAAATGTCAATTTCGGTCGCTAAATTGTCCGTAACACGATAACCGACCGTTAAGATTTTATGCTATTATTATTTAAACATGGCTGTATTTTGAATAAAATGCCAATTGAAAAAAATTTAAAAAAAAAAGATCAGCTGGAATGTGGTTTAAATAAATAAATTATTCCAGCTAATTATTAAATCTAGCATAGTATTCTTTTCAGGCTGGACGGGCGATATTTTATTCTGTCCATGAAATTTCGTTAACTTCACGCCAACGCTTTTATTTGTGAATAACATTTTTCAGTGATTAAAACAGATAACTATTTTGTTTAGTTGAAAACATCGGATAGCGACCATTCTCTTCATTTGAAATGAAGATCAACCTGCTTTTTAAGTAACACGATAACTGTTAATCCTGAGTCAAATTTTAATTAGAGAAAGAATAACTGGTTAATAAATAACGATTACCTATGACTTTTAATTTTTTCTGTAAAAAATAAAAGTATTTTCGATATTTCAAGTTAAAAATAAAACGCTACCAATTCTACATGTCGTTTTATCATTTCAATATCTCGCTTACATTGAAAGAAATGTTTCTGGTTTCATGAACCCTTTGGTACGTATTGGCGATCGCTAACGTAAAATTATCTAACGTCAATTCTATCATTTTGACCTACTGAAAACACCTAGGAAGGCAAGGTGCCATTAAATGCTGAAAAAATTAAGTATGTCGAGAAACTGCAGCAATATACCTACTCTCGCTGAATGTAGGGGTTTGTGTGAAGAAATTGTGAAATGGTCCACCACCGCTAAAGAACCTGAAGACACATACTCGTATTTTTTCCCGTGTGAATACTTTACCATTCTTACAATTTTTCACGGTTCTTATAGTTGAAGAAAACGGCTTTTGAATGCGAAATAACGTGGTATTGTATCGAAAGTTTCAGGAAAAGTTGGTGTGGAATGCTGTAAACGGAGCTATCGGCCTTCTTTAACGATTCATTTTTTGCGTTAATTCGTCATGAACTTCATAAAGTTGAGCTGATGGGGGAAGCTTCAGAAAACCATACAAATCATAGACAAATGAATGGACCCTTTTCTTCCGTGATGTTGACAAATGCTCGCATACGAGTCTGCAACACATTGGGACATTTTCATGTCCGTTTTCTTATTTTATTTATTACTAGGGAGATCTCACCCGTGCGTTGCACGGAGGGGCGTACAGATCAATTAAATGGGCCATAAGAGGAACCGCCCACCCGTGGGTACTTAATTGAATTCGCAATCGTGTTGACTCATTGTTCCGACACCCGTGGGTACTTTATTGAATTTGAGCCAGGCTACATCACCTACCCCAGTAGCGCCATTGTTACACTTGTGTTGCCGGGATAATAGAAATTGTAGCGTAATTCGGAGCAGATTTGTCCATCGTCAATTTTTTCGCTCGCGATACTCTACGATACGTTTGTTCACTGATCGTTTTGAAGTGGAAGAAGTACAGAAATGGTTGAAACTAATAAACCAAAACAAAATGTCTCATTATTGGTATCGCGTGAGCAAGTTCTCGCGACGATTTTTCAGTTTATTGGTATTACTATTTCCAGGACTGTAGTTACCAACTTTTTTTTATTGGTATCGCGTGAGCAAGTTTTCGTGAAGATTTTTCAGTTTATGCGCCAAAGCAAAGACATAAAAATGTCAAAAACCACTTTGCCCATTCAATTTGACATTTTGATATAGATATGCCTTACTGCTGGGATCATGACAAAATTGTATTACACGGAGTACAAAATGAACTGCTGTGGTACCTACCTAAGATACGTTACTCTAATAGCTATCCTAAGACGAGAAACATTCTTCATGAAATCCGTTTTTTTTTTCACCCGAAAACCATGATAAATTCCCATGTTCCCATGATAAATTTTCTTTATGATATCGTTCGGAAGCTGAAATTTTCCTTGAAGTTTTTCCTGTAATGTGCGCGGGAATTCTGGGAACATGTATGCCTTCCTGAAGCTTAAAAAATACACGATATTCAAGGTTTGTCAATTTCTATACTTAGGTGTAAATTTCTAAGTACTACAATCCGTAGTATTCACACGTTGGGTAGAACATCCTAAGGGAAATTTAACCCTCTTTCTAACAGTATAATCACATTTGACCTTACTTGGGTTAATAAGGGAGTTATAACTTTTTTAATGAGATAACGTCAAAAACAGAAAAAAAATCTTAAAACTGAAACTACTCGGTCTTCAGAGGAAAAAGAAGAAATTGCTGGGGGTTTTGTAGACCAGAAACCAGCTGTAGAATTAACCCCTATTCAGTTAGCAACTAAAATCGTGGTCACCCTGTGTAATACAAAGGATATCTCTACTTGATTACGTACGAATTCACGGATCGATTCCGCAAGGAAACAAAAAGTGCCTCATGAATTTTTTTCTTTAGAGGCTTCGTTTTCGTTATTGGCGATTTAAGATATTTTTTGTTTTTGACTTTACCTCTTAAGAATAGCTTTGACTCCATCGTTCTTCGAGGATTTTCAAACCTGAGGATACCGTTGGAAAGAACGTTAAAATTGCAATCTCCTTGATGCCTAATTATCATTTTTCAAGAGAGTTGAGAGACCGGAAAAGAAATTCGATAGTTTGGAAGAGTGGCGTTTCCAACATAACACGTTCAACTTTTAACCGAAACAAAAATCTCTCAAAAATAACTGCTATTTTGTTACTGTGAAAAATGAAACTGGATAACAGGTATGAAAATAATCATTAACAATTAGAATATGAAACAACTTATCACTGAGATTGGTTAATATTCTGATATACATCCAAATTATAGGTACTGTCGAAAACGACCTGGATTATATGAATAACAGAGCAAGTACAGTACAGTGTTTACAGTAATGTGTTTAGGACTTGTTCAAAAGAGTATTTCTATAAATATTTCGATGGGTTTCTCAAGTACATTTTTTTCAATCCAAGACCGGTTTACTAAGAAATGTAATTAGGCAGAGCAAGAATGTGTGGTTTTCCCTACAACGCCAAGCTAATTGCAACAGAATACCAGATAGAACCAAAATGCCAGTTATGAGAATGAGGTAAATGATACAAGCAACCATCAAGTCCTTAAATTTTGGTGAGCTGTAGGCTTCTGGACCAATTTAGCTTGTAGGTTTTGGGAGCTCACCTACAGAACAATGGATGCCTAATATGTTCAGAATGAGTTGAAAAATATAACATGAACGAAAAAGATCACTAAAAATTACATTACAAAATAACTGTCATTTCCAGCTGCTGAAATGTTTATGGATCGAGTTGACATTACCTTTTGAGAAACGAAGATGCGGTTTCTGGTGGTGTGGATTTAGATGCTGTTTGAAGACACTGTCGCAAGTGAGATGTATTTGGAATTTTATTACGCTGGATCGAAGTATTAATAAATTCTTTAATTATAGTTTATTACTTATTCATTATAAGTAATTTTAAGTGGATGAATTTGTCGGAAACGCGGATTTTCCCAAAAAAACCGCGAAGAGTTTCGAAGTTTTTTTCTTTTTCAGGGGAAGAGACCGACGCGGACGAGCGAAGTGTACGAGGCCGGAGGCGGCAACTGACTGGGGGCGGCGGAGATGCGAGAGGAGCTAGCCGCCTCCGACGCCGACGAAAACAAGGTCGTTTCCATGGAGACGCCACGCCGCCCTTCGAGCTCCCACCGCCCCCGACTACGGGGTCTCCCTCCGCCGCCCCCACGGGAGGAGGGTGACAACTACGAGGTTACCATCCGTAACCGTCCGCTATGAAACCTATTAACCCCCCGCGGTATGAGAAAATTGTCCTTAATCACGTTTTTAGATTTCGATAAATTATGTATATTTGAGAACTTTGTAAGCAAAGTGACATGATGGCTAAATCGTACGCCAATACATGCAACCCCAGAGATGGGTGAAAAGTAAAGGGTTACGAGTCAGAAACGCTCCACTTCGTAACGTAACTTTACGAGTGTGTCTGTTAAGTGGCAGTGTATATTGCAATAAAAAAGTTCCCATCATGCTGCATGATCGATCGTAAGAGCGAAATTTTATAAATTCCTGTAGGTACTAGATTTACGGAAGATTGTGCTGAAATTTGAGAACTTTGTAGGCCTAGAGATTCTCAGCTATTCATTTTATGGCTAAGACATTTGATACATTAGGTTGTAAACAGCTGGCGCAAAAAAGTCCATTTCCCCTTTGAAAAGGCGGAGGGAAAAAGTTGAAAATAACGTTCGTCTTTGTGTACATTTACCCCATCAGTGCAGATTTAAATACACACACAAGTCGGTTGAAATTAAAAAAAAAAAAACTTAGTTTGCTTAAAACAAGCTGAATACCTAGTTGAAGAAAAGGAATCAAAATACCACTAATTGTTCAATACTAATCAAAGAGAGCAAAGAAGATACTCATAATGCGCACCATACCACACACGAACTAAAATAAGGTTGCACTTAGGTACGACAAAATTTTACTCCAGCGAATTTAAACTTGCAACCCTCTGAGTTAACAGTTTTAATTTTTTATAATCAACATTGCCTCACTGAAATTTTAACTATCAATTATTTTGAAATTTGACGATTTGAGTACAAGAAATACGTACCGACTTAATAACGCCATTTTTATTGCTGCAAGATAATTAGGTACAATGAATTTCCTTTGATATCCGATCCACTGATGAAATGAACGTCAAATGCATTGAAAGAATCGATTAGTGGAACAAATTTTGAGATTTACGAGAGCTGCGAACCAACTTCAAGTTGAATGGGTAGCCAAAGAGTGAAGTAGAAGGTGAGAGGCTAAAAACCGTCTGCTAACTTGGATGGGCAATACGGCTTTGTCATTTATTGTAAGACGGAAGCATTAGTTGATGCGGGTTCGAAGTTTGCATGAACAAAGGCAGAGTGAGGTCATTGGTTTCTGATGTTCTCCAGGGAGATCTGGGATTGGCTCTTTTGAGACCCAACTTTCAAGGAGGGACTGGATTGAGTTCAATCAGTGACATACAAGAAAACAGACTCTTAACAAATTTAACAAAGCATCTTCCCTTTAGGAAGGCTGTCTGTAGCGAGGCTTCGACAATAGACTATTCGATTTGACACAAGTGAGTGTGGGCAACCCAAACATGAGAAGCAAAAAATCATTGAGTAAAAATCCATCTTAGACCATTCCAAGAATGAATCTGAGGAAAAGTTATATTTATGTGACAGATTATATGCATTTTAGATGGGAGGTTGCCAGAACTGCTCCAGACCTCGGCTTTGTTAAACAGCCGTTGCTGTGGTGCATTCAAGTTACATACTGCAACTAATCCAACACCCAGCTCTGCACGATTCATTAGATGGCAGGGGTGGTTGCTGTAGGAACACAGGCCCCAGGTACGAGCACTCCCAAACCAATAAACCAAAAAAATTAAACAACTTTCTCCATTGAAGCTAGTGAAATAAGACTGCCCTTGCCCTATTTGAACCAAAGGGTGAAATAGACCTTACATTTCAGAGTAATCCAGTACAGAGGTGGCATATGAGCTATTAGAAGGATATGAGCAACTGCTCCAAGGTCACGTAAAAAAGTAGAATATAAGGCGAAATTTTGGGACTTCTTCAGTTTGATTCGTTCATTTGCAATTGACCAATTTAAGAGCCCGAAAAAAGCAAACATTTGATTCGGTTGCTCACAGATTGAGGCGCCCCTGGCTTACAGAGCCTTTTGATCTTATCGTTTGGAGATCATTATGTTTCTTATCATTTCGTCTTAACACTGTCGAGTTTGTTTTCTGCGGTTTTCTCAGACGTCCCACAGCGTTTTGCCATTCGTTCGTAAACATAGTGGATCTGTTACTCTATGCCCCAAACTGACGAATTGTCATAGGGGTTTCATCCCTTCATCCAGTGTAAATGGCACATAGGCAAGATAACTAATACCTGGTGGTACCTACTGTGTCCTAGCACCAAGCGATCTGGCGTTGAACAGCCTAGGTATTCTAGCTGAGCTTTAAAGGTCCTCCCCTGAATGCGTTCAAGGGCGTCTATCTGACAAAACCTAGCGGCGAGTTTTAGTAAATAATTTTCTGTTTTTCTTCATCTTTTTTTCGAATTTTCTTGCTGTTGGGGTCAATATGATTCACCATTGTCCCATTTTCAGCTTTTTCTTCCAAGTATTTCCATTTTCTTGTTCCTTCTAAATTGTGGTGTTTTGCTTTGTGAAAAAAGTTGAACTCACTTGCCTGTTTTTGTTATGACGAACAGTCCTTTTTTGATAACTGATAGAGAGATCAGACAGGAGGTGGAGAGGGTCATGAACAGCGCGTGTTATTCTGAAGTGGACTGTAATTTTGACCTCCAGTAACTTGCGCATTAGGTCGTCCTGAGTTTTTATTTCTTTTTTGAAATATTTCGGCGGTAATCATTTATTAAATGTTACATTTTGTTTTTCTTGTGATTAGGGAGTCCATTATGTACTTTGAACTTATTTGTTAATTTGGAATATTGTTCGTTGACGATGGATAACAAAATATTGTTTTTTGGCAGAAACGGAACCAAATTGTTCCCCAGAATGTTTTGAATGACGTAAATAGAAATTTGTCCGCCAAAGTTAGAGGGGCGTCAAATAGGCAAAAAAGTGACAGTTTACCAAGTTCTTTCAGTCAAAGAGTTTATACATCGTGAATAAATCAAATTAATTATATTTATATTTTGGTTCATTGGTATATTAAGATGGTATGAGCCATGAGATATCAGGCCTACAGTGTGGGGAGAGGGCGCCAAATTTATTTCATGCCTCGGATGAAATAAGGCCTGGTTACGTCCCTGACTCCCCTTGCACCTTATTGTGATGCTAGTTCAAAATGACCCTACGTTTTCTCATAGGTCCCGAAGGTTCACGTTGTCCCTGGAGGGTTAACATCAAGTGCGGTACACTCTGCTTAAATAAATAAAAGATATCGATGATAATGGACTTACCTCCTCGGGGGTTATCCTTTTTGTTTACCTTGTTTTTCGCAATGAGCTTTCTCCGTCGTGTCTCTATGATTTTGCTCTTGTCAGGTTTTGAGCTAAAAGATGATCCGGGATCAATTAAATTCCCTCTGATAAATAATTTCGGACGCTAACAATAATTGTCCATAATTAATTCAACGTTTACACTTCATTAGCCGCCCAACAATTTCAAATTTTCTTAACAATTTACCAGCATGGCTTGAAGATTTTTATTATCGAAAATGTTCAAATAATTTGTAAGATTGCGACAGTTCAATTGTGAATTCAATTTTTGTGACTCCGTACTTGATATGACGTCGTCATTTAGCATTTGTATTCAAAAAATTGATGTTATTGGAAGAATTAAGTTTACCTATATCCGAAAGCATTCATTTCTTGTGAATAAATGAGCAAGAATGTGTTCACAAATGATGATGCTAATTAATAAATGTACTTAGTTTTTGTTTCTTATAAGTGATACTTTTTTGAAGGGGCCATCTGTTAACCCTATGTTAATCCAAACGTTAAATCACGTGGTGGGTGTAAGTTCGCAGCATTCCTGTACAAACGATTTTGAGAATAGCGCAAGCGCAACAACTGATGAAGATAAAGATGAAGACATGGGATGATCAAAGAGTATTTTTCTGACTAACTACCCTCCAAAATTTGAGGAAAATAGGAGTGTCCTGATTGGCCAGTACTGGTCGCATTTTGCCAGTCTTACTGAAATGTGGCGAAATAGGTGACCAGTCTCTAAAGGATTTACGTAGCTGAAGCTGAAAATTTTTGTGCAAAACATTCTAGAATCAATTGCAGAAATATTCAGCTTGACATGTAAAATTATAATTTTCGATTTGGCTCCAATTTTATGAGGGTGGCAAAGTAATTATTGTTGTAGGCAAATTTTTCCAGGGTTTTCCCTGGATGTTTTGGTATCAAAACGTTCAGTTCGACATTTAAAATGATAATCCGGTGAGACTATTTTTGATTTGGCTTTAACTTAATGAGACTGGCAAAATGATTATTGTCGCACGCAAATTTTTCCAGGAGTTTCCCTTGATTTTCCGAGATGTTTTGATAGCCAAATGTTCAGCTTGGCATTTAGAACGGTAATCCGGTGAGACGCTCATGGATTTGGATTTAATTTAATGGGACTGCCAAATGAATCTTATTAGGTCAATTTTCCAAGGATTTTTACTTCGATTTTCCCGGATGATTTAATATGATGACCACAGGGACGAGTTTAATTTTCTTTTAACTTTATAGGACACATGATTTCACGCATCTTGAAAGGTAAAACATTTAACTTTGATTGGAGAGGGGGAATTCACATAATTTTGGTTTATTATTCAATAATAAACCATTGTAACCGCTCTTGAAAAAAATCTAACTCCCCCCCCCCCCCCCCCTGAAAATTTTGTGGTTTACGTTTCAAAGGGTGTAGAATCCGAATCTGCAATAAAAATGTTTCCGTCCGTACGCCGTACCCATGATTTCTCCCAAACGGCTGGAGCAAAAAAGCTGTAATTTTCAGGAAAAATCCATGATGGTCCGACGACGCCCCAATTCTTGAGTCAGCTCTCTCACTTAATTTAAAGTGCTCTTTAAGGGTTGTCAAAGTTTTGTAAAATCCCTAAAAACCTCAAAAAAAGTCAAGGCGGCCTAAATTTGTACTCTTTTTGAAGAACACTCCACGAGGAATCGAATGAGCCCCTCCCCAGGTCCGTAGGTCAAACCATTCCCGATGTATGGCCCAATTTATGGTGGCAACACTTGCGTTATTTTGGTTTATTATTGTTTTTGTTTTGATATCAGTAACCTAGTGATGTAGTGACGTAGTAATGTGGATACTGGAGTGAACTCCTAAAAGGCTTTGTAGCCGATACACGGGTTGAAGCATTCTGATATGCATGAAACGCTGCAAATTTTTTCACTGGGGTTTTGGTCTATAATTGTTTTTATTTTGATAGCAGTAACCTAGTGACGTAGTGATTTAGTGATGTAGTAATGTGGATACTGGAGTGAACTCCTAAAAGGCTTTGTAGCAGATACACTGGTTGAAGCCTTCTGATAACCATAAAATTAAAAAAACGCTGCAAATTCTTTCACTGGGGTTTATTATTCAATTGGTTTGCGTTCATGATTTGAATTTCTACTATGCTTTGGAGTGTGCGTGTTTCACAGATGATAGAGCGATTATTGAATTTCAGGAGATATGCATAGAGTACGTAAATCTGTTCTCAACCAAAATACCTATTTGGATTGATCAATTGATCATATTTGTGTGCCTCCTGAAATTCAATAATGGCTCTATCACTTGTGAAACACGCACACTCCAAAGCTTAGTAGAAATTCAAATCATGAACGCAATTGAATAATAAACCCCAGTGAAAGAATTTGCAGCGTTTTTTCTTGGTCGATTTCATAATTTTACTATTGAACATAATGAACCAGAAGGTGGCGACAATTACCTCACCTCTTTCATTATGTTTCTCTATTCTATTATGTATAACATACTAATAATAGATAGATATTATCTATTCTGTTCCATCTTTATGTTCCCATTGATCCCTTAGTAACGTACGTATTTTAAACTGTAATAAATACCTTTTCGTTTTTGCAGGTATATTCTAGAATTTTCGTGTCCCGGAGGAAGATGCCCCCCAGCCCCACATGGAAATGGCTCAACATCCTGGATCCCACCGACTACACTCACGTCTTTGGCTTTTACAAGGGGTTCGAGGTAAATATGAATAAGTATTAAGATAAGTAAAACGCAGTAAGATTTGTATCCAAATTCTCAGTTTGGCGTCGAATTTATGTCTGAGTATGTCATAGATTTTGCTCCTTTTAATGAGGCTGGCAAAATACGCTTGGAACTAGCAAATTAGCAGACCCAGAGAGATCAGGCAGCCAGGGCTATGGGGTCGGATAACATGAAAGTAATGCTTTTAGAATTACACATGTACTTACTAGCGTAAGAATGATCAACCTTTGCAATTGTTGACGGAGATAGTTAAATTGTTAACAATGCAATTGAAAGGGATCCACACATTATTTGAAAATGCCACCTAAATCGTACGATAATTGTAGAAATCTCTCTCATCTCCTCAGTGAACGCTCAAATCGTTCACTTTGATATCGCTGAGAAACACGGAATCCTCTGTAACATCTTTTACCGAAAATGATGCTCTAAAAACTGGATATGTGAATACAGGTAACGATTTCAATTAGATATTGAATTTGAAGTTCCCGCTCAATCTTCCCACTGATGGCGGCAAATTCAAATCTCTTGTAGGTTCGTGTAAGTTCTTTAAAATATGTTTCCCGGGATTCTATAAAAAAATGGAATATTTAAACTAAAATTCGTTTCCCAAGATTTAAATTTGGAACAGTCCCACTAAAACCAGTACAACAACAGTTAGAAATATTTGTTTGGAAGTTGTGATTGCTCCCAGAGACTTCCACGCTACCTGTTGTTCCACGGTCAAAACATGAGTGAAGTAGCAGGCTTCCAACAAACCACAACCAAATGTCCCTTTATGTATTGATAACTTGGACTTTATGAAATATCGAGTTCATTAATTTAGTAAATGGAAATAATTTAGTGAAAATAAAGGTGATATTCATGGACGTCCATCAACGAATGGTTGTACTGAGCGAACTACTTTTGTAAGAATATTTCACTGTAGGGATAGGGAAATTGATGTATTGGCAGTGTGCCAGTTGTTTTGCTTTTGTCACTTGTCCTTTTGCTGAACTAGCTGCAGAAGCCCAACCCTAATCGTTGTTTTAATTGTAATAGTTCTGTGAATTGAAGTAACTTCGATATTGAGAATATAAAACTGAAAAATAATCAGTTTCCAGTGCGTGTTGTTGTCGACTCAGTTTGAGGATAATCGCAAAATGAACAAGTAAGTTTCATATGTCCTCACTTGGGTTCGAAAGTTGGGCGAGTTTCACGTCTTGTCCTCAAAATGTTTTTCGCAATATCCTGTGGCATTCTCGGTGATTTCACGGTGTGACTGACCTGTAATGATATTGACACGTTCCATTCTATAACTGCGATTTCGTCGAATTGCGAGCATGATAGTTATCAACGGTTTCGTTTTGTTTATCGATTGACCGAGAGAAGCTCGATAGCATGAAGCCATAATATGAAATACCTACGTGTTCGTGGATATCATTGATGTTTTCTTGAGGTTGTCATTTGACGGTGACATTTTACAACATCATAAGTGAGTGAATTATTACAAACTACAATATGATTGTATACATGGTGGTTGTTGGTACCTACATATCAACGATCGATTTGGTGGCTCAATGTTATGAACCTACCTACCCTCAAGTACGGTCGTTCTTATCAACCTTGACAAATTCGCTCGATTATAACTATGATGATGGAAACCAGACTTGAGCTGGTGCTTTAAAAGAGTGTTTTACCATCGAGGAAATGATGTCCCTTATTGACAGTTTGGATCTGTCAATGCCATTCTTTTTAGTGAAGAATTTAAAGGTGGGAGCGTGATTGGAATGAGCTTGTTTGAATGGGGCAGCACACAACACCTTGGAGGAGATCGATGAGGGTCAAGTTGGCTAGTGGGAGGCACATGGTATTTAATTTGTATTGGATTTGGCCATCGACTCGAAGCGACGTAAGAGTCAGCTCGAAAAGGCAAGTTCTTGATGTTGCGATATGCATTGTTTTTGCTATCTTCTCTAATAACCTGAGATGATAATATGATACCATCAACCTCAACTGGTGCAACTCGATGCATGAAGCTAGTTCAAGGGCAAGCGATTGTGGAGCCAAGTATCTTTGTGGTACATCTGTAGGGGATTTGCAGGCTCCTGAAGAGGGTGTGGAAGACTTTGCTATCTACCCATGGCAACTCTGGGGACAATTTTAAGGGCCAAATCCATGCCCAAAACTCGATTTTATGAGTGGGAGGGCTTCAAGAATACCTCGAACATGCTACATCATTCACACTACATACTTGAGTTAGGTTCACTTGGCCCTTCGTGAAAGAATTGTTTCCGCGCTGTTTTATATTGTAATCTTAGGAGTCAAGTGCCATACCGTAACTCAGAACGTGTCCAGCGGGTGGCATGGTGTTGGTGGTGGGTGACAACTCTTGGAACAATTTGAAGAGCTTGATGTTTAGGTATCAGGAACCTAAAACATACAGCATCATTCACTCTACATAGTTGAGCTAGGTTCACATGGCCTTTCAAGCAAGAATAGTTTTCACTCTGCATTAGTTTGTTGTCTTAGGAACTCGAATAAGTTCCATACAATGGCATGCCGTTCTCCCAACATGTTCAGTGGATGCCATGGCAACTCTTGGGACAATTCATGCCAGAATTGTTTTCATACTGCTTTATATTGTAATCTCAGTAGCTCATATCATGTACCATACAGTGTTATGCCGTAACTCCGAACATGTTCAGCGGGTGGCATGGCAACTCTTAGGACGATTTGAAGTGCCAACTTCTTTCCCCAAGCTTGATGTTTAGGTATCAGGAATACAAACATACGGCATCATTCACGCTACTTACTTGAGCTAGGTTCACATGGCCCTTCGTGCAAGAATTGTTTTCCACACTGCTTTATATTGTTATCTCAGGAGCTCGAATCATGTTCCATGCGATGACATGCCAACTTTTTATTCTACGCTCGATGCCCATGAGTTGGAGAGCTTCATGAATAACTCAAACCAAGTAGATTTATAATGCATACATACGTAATAGCTTTGTTCGTACTGTAAAAAGCAGACTGGAACAAGCCCAGAGGTGTCTCGACATGTAGGAGCTAACTGTATATACTCTAGTCATGCAAGAATTGTGTGCATGAGGAGTTGATCTCGTAGCAAATACCATATAATACAATATAGCCATAAACTTAACCCCAGCTCCAATCATTCTTAGTACTTGGTTGATATGATATAACTGAATGTTAGGGCAACTCAGAATATAAAGCAGATTACAGTCGACAGAGATCAGTGTAAAGCAAGTTGCCATACGGTACATCTGTTAGCCCAGTATACAAGTGTGGGAGAGTCCCATGAATACCTTGAAGTTATTGCTAATGCATATGTCCACCCAACCTGATAGGTTCTCACGCATAGATGCTAAAGGTCAAAATCGTGGTTTTTGGAAGTTTTCATTGACCTAGGCAAATGGGTTCAAAAATAATTAGCCTTTGTGAAATAATTTGCAGTGTTTTTCCTTTTTCGATCAAAGAACACCCTAATTTGCACACCATTTTCGGATGATGCCTGGTTGCTGGCCCTATGTGGTGCTTGCTTATCTATCCAATACACCTGGATTCCCAACCCAAGTGTACCTCAGAGTTTGTAGAATCTAGGTATCATGTATGTACATTGAAATGAATTTGGGACTTACACTTTGTTTGGTCATATTCAGACGTTTTTCACGTCATATTATCCGAACTCTGATTATAAATCTTATTAAGAATTGATTTACTTTTTGATGGTAAAGGAGTCTAGTAAGTGATACAATTAAATCGGTGGGGGGGGGGGGGTTATTAATTACGTGTTATCCTATTTCATGGTCATTTATCTCTTGAGAAATCTATTTTTAATGAAAACCTGATGGTTTCTTATTAAAAAATTAAGTTAACTAACTTCCTGCGTAAAATATTGGAAAGCTAACATTTGGCCCTAATATTTAGGCTTAAAAGCAGACATTCAGGGACCTATGGAGCGATTGAAACAAGTGGGGATTTTCATGATTAGGTAATTTTCCCTTTTGGCTTGTTGTTTCCAATAATACTTTGTACTCGTATAGAAAAAAATGTGATTACAATCGTATTAAAGTTAAAAGTTACGTAGATATCAAATCTGGCCATCCACCGTAAGGGCCATAAAAGGTCTTAAGGCACGATTACATGAGGCTAGTGGGCAGTCCAGTTGAGCTAGCTGGAGCAAACTGGAAGCCAACTGACTGGCGCCAGTACCCGTTCAGATGTAGCCAATTCAACTGGCTCCAGTTGACAGAAAAGCATGGAGGCTATTGCATCATCAAGGCTGTGATGCGTTCAATTAAGTGAGTATTTGCGCACTTTCTGCCGTGATTTTGTGCAAGAATCATCAGAAGGGCTCCTAGAAGAAAATTCTACTCGTAGAGTGTGGACAAGGGAATGGATTTTGAGGAGAAATTCGTCTAGGGCCTCTTGTCAGCTGCTTCAGGAATTGAGATCAGTAGACCCTTCTGATTATAGAGCTCTGCTGGGAATGTCCCCTGAAACGTTTGATGAGCTTCTGCCTCGATTGGTACCCTTGATAACCAAATGAGACACCGTCATGAGGGAAGCACTCTCACCCAAGATAACGTTGTCATATCTAGCCACGAGATTCTACAGGGTTTGTTTCAAGTTTTCAAACCCTCGATTTCTATTTTTGCCCCAGAAGTCTGTTAGGTGTTGCATACCTGCCTGCAGGAGTGCAATTGGAATGGAAACGCCTCTAGTGATTCACATGATTCCAATGAGTCACACCACCTCAAATTATCAGTGGTGGGGGAACTGGACTGGCCTGAAATCTAAACATAAGGTCAGTCGACTGGAGTGACTTTTTCTACTGAGCTGGAACGCCACTTGACGCCAGTAGACACTGGCATCGTGTAAATGCGGCTTTACAATTGATGTGAAAATTTGTTCCTTTGCGCATGGACTCCATCAACTAGCCAGCCTGATCGCCTCACACGCATGAATGCTATTGGCAAGAAGCTGGTAAAAAGTGTCGTTTTTCCACACAAATATATGAACTCATATGTCAGAAAAGATAGTAGTCTCGTGGTACAATTCTTTTGGAACTCTCGTTTTACACATTAATTTGTCTTATAGTTCTTACTGTTGAAATGATTTCATTCAATAGATTCAACACCATCTAAAGTTATTTTCCACGCTGGACACAACTTGAAAGTCTTCTAATGTTTTATATTATTTCAGAAGCATGAACCCACCTCCATACAACCCTACGGCGGTTCCTACTGTTCCACTAGGGTATGGCCCTCCGCCTGCAGCCCCTCCCAGTTATGCAGAAGCTAGTGGAATGCCTCATCAACCAGGTTGGTTCCAAATTCCTTTGTTAAGCGTTTAATTTAATGAATAGGGTATTTATTATGCAATTTAGAAGTTATGAATTAAGAAATCCATCAAAATATCTACAGAAACTCTGTCTCTGTAATTCATAAAGGTATAACACTACCTCTGTTATTGATATAATCCAAATCGCTTCTGTGGGATAATGTACCACTAACTTCTTCTAATTTACATGGACGATTCACATTTTTCTAAAGGGTTATTCTACCACAGAAATAATAATTCTGTGTTCTTAGTAACTAAATTCAATTCAAACGTTTACTTGCGAAATAAAGTTGTTACAGCGAGTCGTGAAAAATAATAATGGCCCACGAATGATCAAATATAATTACATAACTCCTCCTTTCTTAATGTTCAATTAGCGCAAAAGTAGAACTAAATATCCAGAAAAAAATAATATTGTTTACATTCTCTCTTGTTGAAATTAATCACGGAATGAATGGATTTTAAATTTGATGTCCCATTTTATTACATCATTATACAATTTTTTTCTGAGGAATAAAGACAAGTTAATTATAACTTGTCAATGTGAATCGAACAGTTAATCACGGTTAAGGGCAAAAAAAGTGTCCAAGATAATGCTGCTCTACAGAAGAAAACGAACTCTGAGTTGCCGGCTTCTTTTTATCTCTAGGTGTTTTTGAAGGTCGACAGTTATAGTCGTTTTTTCGGTTGGTTCGAACAAGGCCTTTTTTTGAGCAGTTTGTTTTGTTTTTTGGACCTTTCTTTACGCTGAATTTTGCAATAATCACCGACTTCACTCGGGCGAACAGGTGACAAACACAGATGCGGAAGCTGTGATTCTGCGAAGAACTACTAGAACCGGGGAAGAGCCAGCCAGTTTTGAGGGGCATCGTTGTTGTTAATAGAAAAAATGTGTTATACATTGTGTGTTGCCTCAGAAACTAGTGTTCTTTTCACCAAAATTATTTATTTAAAACAACGGCATTCATTATAACATTAGTGGAGAGTCCGGTAGCCAAAAACCCATCAATTGATGAAAAACGTCCAAAACCCAAAAAATATTGACATTTAACAGTGCCTAACCATCATTGTGTTTTCCCTTCAATGTCACTTTTTTCCAGACTGAAGTTCTGATATATTCTCTTTGAGGAGGTGGTGTTTTTGATGGTATTACATTAGGGTCATTTCTAATTTCAGCAAGAGTGCTGATTCGTTGTTCATTTATTTTATTTTTTTTTTCGGTATTTATTGAGATCTTGAAAGAGATTCCATGGTACTAGTAAAGATTATTGGTTGGTGATATTCTGACTTCAAGAAGCAAGAATCTTTGCGAGCGCTGCCTGGTGTCAGTTCCTCTTCACAAACCACAGTGATCAATCTCGTTTTGTAGGATGGAAGTTTCAAGTGGGAAGATTACTATAGTTTTGAATGACTTTCGAACAATTTGGTAGTTTACCTCTTCAAAAGGAAATCCATTGCAATCTTAAAGGAAATTCGTTGCAGTTTCCGAAAATGTACTCAATTTTAGTCTAAAATCTTAGAAAAATTAACTAAATTCACATTTTCATGAATTCACAGAAATGGGAAGGCAAACTAGACCCCTGTGAAAATTAACTAGATTTGCTCTTGTGCATTACAAGTTTCTATAGGCTCCCCATTTTACCGTCAACTGCCCGTTCCCTGATACATTTTGGAGGCGTCAACAATAGTGAAGTGATAAATTGTGTGAAATATCTAGTTTAAGAAACTTACTTCCTAGCTTTCCTTGTAAACTGATCTTATTAAATCAAACCTTTTTATACTCTAGTTTCAATTCCTTAAGTCAAGTTAACTTGTGTGAAGTGTAAGTATAGCCTAATAGTGTGATAATTCAAATAAAGTATTCTAAAGTGAGTGTTTTCGAAAGTAGTGTTGTCTACTGCACCCCCGCTGACAAGGAGTAGACACCTACCCAGGTTCCTGTCTTCCAATTTTACCTATTCATAGAACACCGATTTAGGTAGATGGGTTATCCTAATATAGCCATAACAGACAGTTCTTGCTTCACGCAGTCCATACTATAGGGTGCTGTCACGTGATCTAAAGGTAACCAAAGACCCCACAAATGTGGGTAATGTCTCCCGATTACTGTGCTAAGAACCCTTAACACGGACCACCCCTACCGCTACGGAGTAAGGAGTAACAGCAGGGGATAGGGGAGGTCACATGACACCGCAGTAAGCCACTGTGCTAAGTTAGCATGCCACAGTGCCTTCCAACTGTGTGAAACAAGAACTCTCTAAAAACCTCCGTGTGAAAATTTGCCTCTTTTTTTTTTTTTTTTACGTTGTGTGCGGTTTTTTCACATTGTTACTCATCCTCTTATTTGGCATAATGATATTATTAATCTATTTTGTTCTGTTTTCAGTCACTAAACAACCACAAGTCATCGTGACGGCTGTCGTACCTGTTGGACCTGGCTCGACGCATATGATCTGCCCTCATTGCCGTTTTGAAATCGAATCGACCACCACAAAGAAACCCGGCCTTATTGCTTATCTCTCCGGCTTCGTGATTTTCTTGCTCGGGTAAGCCCATTCAAACATTATTGTTTCTACGAATAGTAATGTCCAATGAATTAGTGTGAATCCTTGAAACACGCTTAATTTCTACATTTTAAAAGATCATTTGGGCGTTCTTTATACTTTTCTCATTTTCGAAACGAGATTTTTCCAATTCCAACTATCCTTTTTCAATATTAAAAATACGATTTGGAACCATTTGGATCCTTTCTTCAACATTTCAAAAAGTAAAAATAGCAAAAACGTACTGGTTCTCACATGTTTTAAAAAGAACTGGGTGGTGGGGGGAGAGTTCACATTCAGCACAAACCACAGATTTATACCAATCGTTGTAGAAAGAGTATCAACTAATCAATTCATAAACTGATTAAATTCAATATCATTAAGTGGCTGAAAGAAAGCATTGGCCTCTTAAACCAAATCAACTCTGGATGTGCACAGTGATCACTTGGGGCTGTCACATAGGGAAATGAAACAGATGCTTGTCTTAGCCAAATACAGTGAATAATTGTTTCCCGCTGGGATTGTAATCCCATTGTTGATCTGTAAGGGAGTGTCCCAGCACTCTGTGCTCAAGTCCTCTTCAATTGCAAGCAAGGAGGAAAATCCCTGGTAGGTGGTGGGAGACTGGTTACACTCACAGTTAAGGCCCCTGCACACAAAGGTACAGGTTCTTGTTTGCTAATCACTGCAGGATTCCAGCTTTTCTAGCTTGCCCTACCATCTAAGGAGGTTGTTACCCATGTTATTGGAAAACCACTAAACTCACTTGCTGGCACTATTTTGGATGACAAATCTACTAAAGGAGTGCCTTCCCCTCAGCTTCCAGGCTTGGTATTCCAGCCTGGGTAACCAACCACTGCCACCACGAAGCCAACTGCTTGCAGGGGGCAGGCAGGTGACGCTTTGGTGAAGCAGTGGGCCAATTGCCTGGGCAACAAATACAAATTTCAGCTTGTTTCACTACATTTAAAACTGTATGCAAATATAAACGTATTAGACACAAATAATAGAGACGCCAACACTTATTTACTTTAAAAAGTCCTGAATAATGCAGTAGGTACCCCTGGTCATTCATTGTATTGCCGACATGCTGTTTACAATGGATGCCTGATGAACCACAAGTACCTTTGACCACCGCTAGGTTTACTAACAAGTGGCGAAACGTGCTTGGGCATTCAATAACGTTCTTGAATAGTTTGCAGACTGTATTTGGCACCAGTGACAGTTTTCACCGCACCAAGTATCTTGCTGGTGATTGTTTGAAAACAGAGTTTGCCAAAAATGCTCCTTTGGTGTGAACAAGCCACTCGTAAATAACTTCGAAAACTGATACAGTGAGCAGTTATAAAACATAGGTATCGAAATGACAAGATACGCCTGGGGTGCACCAAGTAGGGTACAAAGGACCTAATGTGCTCCAGTCTTGGTTTTTTGAGCTCTCTGATTGGTCAATTGCACATACTTGCCTCAGTGCAAACTAAAATGCCCCGAAATTCAGCCTTGTATCCTACTACATTGGGTGACCGTGAAGCATGTGCTCATATCCATCTGATTTGTACAAAACTGTATTCCAGAGCCCAGAAGGTGTATTTTGCACTTTGGTTAAGGGCATTCTTGTTTCACTAGCTCTTTTTGGTTTATTGGTTTGGAGGTGCACATGCTCCTATTAATATCCTTCCCTGCCCTAATTATTTGGTATTTCTCTGTAAAAGTGAGGTAGCTGTATATTTTCAACTTATACCACCACACCTTTCCAGGACTTATTCCGTCCTGCTTGTGCAAAAAACGATTTTGATTCGATTTGCACAGTACATATAAAATCTCATCGCACCATCATGTTTCAGATTTTGGTGCGGATGTTGCTTGCTGCCCTGCTGCATAGATGGCTGCATGGACGTCCACCACACTTGCCCCAACTGCAACGCATATCTCGGTCGCTACAGCGGCTAGTGGCTCTGTCGAATTCCCTCACCGCCCTTTCTAACCTCGTACCTAACTGCACTTCACGCCCGGTGTTGCTTCTCCCTTTTGTCAAACTGGTTAGCGTTGGTCCCGGATTCGAAAACACACATCTGATGCGTCCGAAATTGCGAATTGATGGGTGCTTCATTCAAAATTGTCACACAATGTTACTGAATTGGTCTTTCACCAGGCAACATGAACAAAATTGCTTACATGATTTGTTGACAACTCCTATTTTGTGCTGATGGGTGGGGGGAATTCCCTGGTGATTCCTCTTTACAACGGATCAGTTAGATATTTTTTTATGCTTGCTAAATAACTTCTAGCATTATTAATTTTTTTTAAACCATGAGCAATAAACTGCATATTGATTTAATTTTATTAAGAATTAAAATCTCAATAGTTTAAGCTTGTTTGGTTCTACTAAAATATTGGTAAAGCGATTCACCTTTTAAAAACGTGAATATTTTTTAAAATTTTAAAAATGCATTCAAGTAAATCAAATTGTTTTTATGTATCAACTTGTGCATTTCTTTCGCGTCCAATCAATTAGCCACGATCTAAAACAATGAATTTTCCAGTTTTTCGATTTATGGGGTAATGTAGTTGTACATATTGGCACTTACATCTTTCCATTGTTGAGTATCGTAAACTTGTAACTAATTTTAAAGCCCATGATGCTACAGCACGAAAAACAGTTACAAATATCAACAAAATGCATTAATGTTTTGGTTTAAAATAATCGTTTTTGAAAATCCTCATTTTAGCCTCTTCTCATATGTGCCCTTCTAGTGGTATGTGAACTTGGATTCCAGATGAAATTTAATTTTCAATCGCCCATTCCGATCACACATGAACTGATTGCTTAATACTCGGGAAGACCCCAAATTTATTTCTTAGTGTGGTTTGGTTCACTGAAGATTAATCACAAAAGTTGGGAAGTAACACAAAATACCGTAGTAACATCTGAAATAATCTGAAAATTTGTAAATGTAGTGTCAAAATATAGTAAAATGGTAAGGAAAAATTGATAAGATCATGCTGTCAGACTAACTACATTTAGAACACTACATTTGGGAACCTCCACCCATTTAAATTATGATATCCGTTTTAAAAGGTGGCAAGTTTTGTTTAGGTGTAAAATCAACATTATCTATGTTACTAGACATCCATTTCATAAAGTCAGCCATGACCAATGCGATTTTTGAAAATTTTTCTACTTTTATTAGCTTGTTGCTTTTTTGTTTTCCAGCACTTTTTACTTTCACACTAGATCTTCCACTATTTCTCTCGGCTATCGTGGTTTCATTCCCATTAAGTTCATTACATTTTATAGAGCTCTTCATTTCTGTTAGTCAATCGAACTTTTCCGACCTTCGTTAGGTTTTAGAGAGATATTTCTTTCAACTTCTTCCTTTTCATACTTATTTCCGTAATACCATCAGAAAACTTGACCACAACCATGGTTGGAAAAAGTTTTAAACTTTCCCTTCTACGTAAACTATACTAGGTGTGGTACAAGAATTGATTCTTCCTCCATTTCGGTTTTACATGTCATTTAAATGTAAGTATTTGATTCTTCTAATAGTAAGTGTTAAAAATCAAAAAATGATTCGCAAGCAAAAGACAAACATCAAAATCTGTGTTAAAAATTATGGGTTATTGATAAATCCCTAGGTACTACTTCACCTAGAACTTATGGTAGAAAGCTTTTCCTCATTAATCGTGAACCTAATCTTTCAGTTACACTCACTGACCAGATTATCACGTCACTAGATCATAGTCATTTTCTGAAAAGTGGTCAACGTCAGTAGAAATAGTTCGTCAAGCTTTCTTTTCCGCCATCCCGCGTGATGATATCTCTAAAATCATTCCCAAGTTTCTTCTACCTTGATTTGAATAGTTTTTACCTATTCGGTATTTCATGTTTCAAGTTTGAAATTTCACCTCTCTAAAAGTCCTACACTTGGTGGTGCTGAATCATCAAAAAGTTGTCCCAAGTTAAATTTTGCTGTCTTCCTTTGACAAAGCAAGCCTATATTCTTCTGTAATAGTTCGGTTGCGCTAAAAAAAATAAGCAAACATTTAAAATCCTAATACTGAATCTTAATTTTATGTGAAAAGAAAAATTATTGTGATAATGATCAGGTTATTAAAATTTAAAAAACATTGTTTTTAAAGATGGTGTCCTTGACATGCTCTAGTTATTGATCTTGAATGCTACACCTTAAATTGACAATTGGTGCTCCAAATTATTTCTTTTTTTAATGAATTAAATGGTTTTATAATAGTGTCAAAATTTGAAAAATATTACATACCTAATAAAAATATTATTAAGTCAGTAGGTACCTACCGATAAGTTGATACCACTTCATTCGTTTTGATTAACACCTTGTTATTACGTTATTTTAAGATTGCATTTCTTGATTTATTACAATTACTCCTAATTACGCTCATATTCCACCAGCGTAATTCTTCCACTTTATAGCAACATAATTGTACTTAATCTTTCAGTTGTCGCTCTCTCACGTTTGCATTCGCCCAATCCACCATCGTAATCTTTGAGATATGATTCCACCGTTGTTTTGATTCAGTAATTTTAAGGTTCTATTTAAATATGAATTTAGGTGACGGTAATACGCCATATCGTTACCAATTCATCTGATTTTATCACGGTGTGGGATACCTACTGTAAAAACTATTAAAAAGTAAAAAAAAAATGGTGTCGGTGTTCATTTCATGTTACTAATTGAAAACTGAAAAAAATACGTCACTAAACAAACTCCTACAACTCGTGGGATTTGTTTGCGTGAACGGTAATATATTTTTCCACTATCTAAAGCTAAATATATATATGAGAAGCCACCCATTGCACGATCCTTGATTAAAATTGAACTAAGAATGTAAAGAGATTGGCTACTAGAATGTGTTCTGCGTGCTTGAAAACCAAATTCTACGAATATTCCCGAAAACATTATAATTATTGTTATCCCCGTTTTATTGCATGATTTTTATTTGTGGTTTCCATCCCTTCACTTGTTTGTGTTCTTTTTCTAACGAGCATTTACTAAATTTATATTATTTACTGAAAACGTTATTTGTGTAAAACACGCGATATATCTTATTATTGAATTGTCCAAAAGAGAAATCTATTTTATTACTTGCCTACGAGCAAAATGCAGATCGTTTCGTTCTTTGGCACGATGGAAAATTGATAAGTTTAACCAGCTTGTATGTTATCTTAATAATAATGATGATAAATTTATTGAATTAATTGTTCTCAAATGAAATAAATAGATCTGTGGAGTACCTACCTTGCATCAATTGGTTTTTTCCCCTCGAGTCCGAGACGTGGATAGGTCCTTTCATAACCAGAGAGGAAAGTTTTAGAAATTTATAGAATGTAAAACATGGAAGCGTTCAAATAATTTCACACAACTTTTTAATAAATTGTCAACCAACCCAAACAAGATTGACAATATAGTTAATTGAAACAGTTCTCTCTTCTTCACGTGAGTCCTGAGTTCAATCACATGAAGTACCTACTGTAAACATTATTTTGTGCACCACCCACGGAAAAAAACCTACAAAACTTAATACTTGTTCATATGTCAGAAATGTACCTTTTGACAGCTTCTCATAGGTGTTTGACGACTGTGCAGCAGGCAGATAGATTTACCCTTATTTTTGGTCGATTATAATGGTTTACAATTGAAAATGAACATGAAAAAGTATGGTAATTTACACGGTTCACTACTGTACCTCCTGTACACCGGTGACTTACCAGAAGTAGATGCACAACAGCAACATTTGCAGATGACACTGCAGTCCTGGCAGTGGGTGAAAGTAACATTGAATCGATTTCCAAACTTAATAAATCCCTCTCTAAAATAAATATATGGACATCAAAATGGAGGATAAGATTGAATGAGGCCAAGTCAGTGCACGTTGACTTTACCAATAGGAAAATCAACTATATCCCTACTTTCCTCAACAACGTGGCAATTCCCTACGCGAATGAAGGCAAATACCAAAAATGACGCTAGGCTCAGGTGGAAAGAACACGTAAAAAAAAGAAATCTGAACTCGTGTTAAAACTAGGAAGGATAATCGGCCGGAGATCCACCATGACCATTGGCAACAAGCTGCTATTGTACAATCAAGTCCTAAAGCCAGTTTGGGAGTATGGAGCGCAGTTGTGGGGCTGCACAGCTCCAGCCAATAGACAGATAATCCAACGTTTCCAGAACACCGTTTTACGATGGAACACGGATGCACCGTGGTATTTCCAAACTATGCCCTCCACCGTGAACTTCGATTTGACACCGTGGATGAAGTTATCAAAAAGCGAGCTACTGCTACGAGACTCAAATATCATGTAAATGAGGAAGATGTCAAGCTACTGAATGTACAAGATATAAGTTTTCGCCTTAAGCGAGAGTTCCACATGAACTTGTGTAGGAAGTGATTGTGAAAGTTAAAGAGACATAGGACTAAGTTGTGTACCTTAACCCTGAAATATACATTAGTAAAATAAGTCAAATTAATATTGTTAGCGAGTTTACTCGGTGCAATAAAAGAGTTTAAAAAAAAAAAAAAAAATTACACGGTTAACCTGCATCCATAAGAACTTCAAAATATTTGGACATGAAATGTTTTCATTCAACAATAAAACACATAAATAACGAAATCACAACTGTATTAAATAAAAAATTCAGATAGCCTTTCCAGTCAACAATGCTGATATTTACATAATCAAATATACAACTAGTATCACAGAGTGTTGGATAACCTATTTATACTGGGCTGCAGAAAGCACAGGCTTTTTTAATCATTTTATACAAGGGATATTCATCACTAAACATATTTACAAGTAAGGAGCCCATCCAGCAAACATCTGGCAAAGGTTCAACGTGCTCGTGGCTTCTTTAATAAGCATTCTAGTTTGACCTTCAACAGAAAGTGGTTTCGAGTTTCTATGTGGAGCAAACTGGTCACTTTTGCTTCTAACGACTCCGTTGAGTCTCATTTCGATGTTCTGAATGTTGACTTTAGCTTCTTCATTGGAAAGATCATCAGTGTTGCTTTCTTTTTGGGAGTTCATCTTCACGTCGTACAAGAAAGGCTTCATAACGGATAACAACTGCTTGGAGTTGTGGCGCATGACTCTGTTCGTAACTTCACAGGATCTGACGAAAAGGCCTTCTACACCTGTGGCGCCCATCGCCCTTACCATGCTGTGAGTAAGTCGGAACGGCACAGTTTCTGGATACGTCAGGCAATCCGCCTTGTTGAAGAGGCAATTGAAATCAACGTGAACGATTTCTCCAGTCCTGGAATCTATTAAGATATTCTCACCATGCCTATCGCCCAGCCCTACAATGTAGCCAACCATGGACATGACAGCTGCAGATTTAACATAAGTGTTTTTGCACTGGTACCAAGCATCTGGAGATGGATGCAATTCAAAAAACCACTTATGGAGAACTGGAGGATGTTTAGGCAAAATCACTTGCACAAACCGTCTCAGTCTTTCTGGCAATTCAACCTCATCTTTTGAAACTAACATCAATTTCTTAATTTGAATCATGGGCATCAGTGATACACCCAGCTTTGTGTACATATCTGTGATAATGCCTTTCAGTGGCAACAAACCAGACAACCATTCAATAAGTCCACAATCAGAATTCAATGGCACAACACTATATGTTCTTATGGAAAGATCCTTCTCTTGTGCAACCGAATCCATCCTTAGAAGCAAATTTATAATCGAATTGAACTCCATTATTCGGGAATCCAACCTTAAATCATCAGTTTTACACATAATAGGGTACACCTCACCGTCACTTCCTACAAATTCCAAACGCTTCGGCATTTGTACAGAGAACAGAACCAAAACACTTTTTTTGACATCTGCAACGTACACTGGAGCTAGAGGAAATGGAGTATGCTGCTCTTCGTTACTTTTACTGCTAGAAAGGTGTACAGTCAGGAATCTCTGTAGTGGTAACATGATAGGGATGTGTCTGTACTCATCAATTAAGGGCTTCAAATTTGCATTGACTGCGCTCAAATCTACTTGCTTTCGGTAAGGTTTTGGAAGAGTTTTCCGTGCAATTTCAATCAACTTGCTGGTGAAATCTTGAAATACCTTGAAAAATTTGGACAAATCCTTATTACTTGATTTTATTTTTTTGCAAATTTCATCTGTTCTTTTCTTTTGCATGGAACTACTAGAGCGGCAAACTGAGATGAATGACCACATTGCTTGTTGATGATAGTTTTGAATAATTTGGGTTATAATGAGTTTGAGAATCTCAAAACAAGAAGACTGCCTGTGGTTGATGCGAGACAATATTTGTGAAAACGCAGTCATGAACATGTATGTGGGTAAGCATAAACGATTATTTTCCATCAAATTATTGAAATCCTTCAGCGTTTTTATCATCCCACTATCGTCTGATTTCTTGGAGATGGAAGCCTCTTTTTTCGCAATACGTGCTCCATAATCCAACCACAAACTCAAAATGCAAGGCATAGACTGGTAAATGTGTTTCGTTCCGTAAAGTAGGGATTTACTGAAATTTCGAGCTGAATCTAATTGAATGAATCGCTTTGCTGCACTGTTGTCAGGCTCAACTTCAGTGAGATGCTGTTGATATAAGTATGATGCTAAGCAAACGAAACTTTTCTCCATGTTACATATTTCCGCAGCTTCCTTGAAAGCTGAGTAGCCATCATTGAAATCTAGATTCATGCTTCCCACATTGAATGAAGCAGTCAATAGTTTCGCCTTTGCATAGATCCTGCAAAACTCGCTGTTGCTTTCAGCAGTGACTAGTTTAGGGTTTTGATTAAGTTCTTGTTGCAACACAAGTACAGCAGCATCAGTCTCGAATTTCGCCTGGTAATATTTGGCAAGCTCCAAAAAAAGTTTGGGGGGTTCGTATTTTTCTGCAATCCCAATGCATGTGTACGCATCTTGCAAACATCGCTGTTTTCTAGCTCTTTTGGCAGAATCTAACCACATCATCCCCAAATGAGATGAAAACTTGTTTTTCTCCTCCTCGACAAGTTTGAATTTTGTTGTGTTGAACACAATATCCATAGTTTGCAAATGACTGTTACGGACATCTTGGATATAAGGTCCATGCTTGGGTAAAAGCGCTAATCTACGATCAAAATAGTCCCACGCATCTTGAAAGCCATCGTGCTTTCCTCCTTTCGGTGGTACAGTGAACATGATTTGTGAAAAGGACTCTATGTCATTCAAAATGTGTAGCTTCACCATATACCAGTACCCTTGCCTGTATAAACTCATGCCATTTCTATTCAGGTCACAAAGTCTATTCACAACACCCAACCGAATGGATTTAATTTTATCAAGAACGTCGACATACACAGGTTTTGTCAGAAGCCTAAGCACTCCTACTATATCGACACTCCAACTGTGGCTATTCAGAAAATCGGAGTCCAATTCTTCAAACATTCTATCCGTTTCCTCATATAGGGACGAATTCCACAGGGCTTCAATGTGCTCACTGAATATATCCGGTTTTAGGTACTGTTCACTATTGATTATTTGGTTTGAAATAGCGAGAGCTGTTGATGACTGGTTGATGTTCACGTAGCATTGGATAAGACCACGGTAAGTATTAGTACTGTCGTATTTGAAACATAATCTTTCATATCCGCTTAAAGCATCTTGAATGGCTCCATAAACCATATGATTGACCAAGGTTTCTTCTGTGGATGGCGCACTCATCGAACTTTTGGCCACACCAACCAGACCATCAACATCATTGAGTTTGGAATATATATTTCTCAGAGGTTTCATGTTTTCGAGGCCCTTCTTATCGACAGAACCTTTTTCAATGTAATAAAGCGATCGACAATGGTCCTTCTGCACAAAAGATTTCCATGACATGGCACAAGGTGAAAATCTGTCGACGAAACTTTTCAGTTTACTCTCGAGTTGATCTTCATTTGGAATACCTAGCGTAGCTTTGTAGAAGTAGCAATCAGAAACGGTTTGATTAATGAAATCTATGAGATCCAAAATTATAGCAACATACTTTGTTTGACTCACATCAGAATGAATCACGCCTCTATTCGACTCACCAACAATAATCATAAGGTTGTCGGGTTTGGTGCGGTGTTTTGACAAATCCCATTGCAAGATGTACTTCATCTCTTTCTCAATTAACCCTATGTCTGACAACTCACAATAAAGGAGAGCATAGAGTAATATGTATGGTAACACTGTTTCCATGACTTCTATATCTATTCGCATAGCAGGCAGGCAAGTTGTGAACACGCTTTTCTGGAAAGATGCAGGCATTCTGGTAAGCATCTGAGCCGCCCATAACGTAGCCCATTCACATGGTGTTTTCACAGTGTGAAATCCAAATGAAATAGGATTGGAGCTGTTTCTATCCAATTTTATTCCCTTGAAAATGTACTTAGTTTGGAGCAACGGTTGAAGAATATATTGATCTTGAGTACCGAATTTCGCAAAGTATTTGAACTTTTCTACCTCATTTTTGTCTAGCAGTTGCAGTCTTAGAAGCTCTTGAATTGTGCTGTAAAGGATCCCTGTTGTTTTACTGTCTTCATACTTCCCCATGCAGTGAACAATTTTGGTGATGCATAGCACAGAAAAATCATCAGCTTTCAAATTGTATTTCTGCGGTGTGAATACTTTATGAACGTCATTGAAACCAAATTTCATTGGATCAATGGCACCCAATTCTCCCAAACATTCGCCACAAAGCGTTTTAACGTCGTTATTTTTGTGATTGATGTTGTCCAGTAAGCACGCTAAAATCATTTCAAAAACTGGGTTAACGTTTTCGTTAGTTTCTAAAGATTTAGCCAAGGTAAAAGAATGATCGTTTAAAGCCATTCTGAGATGTTGCAAAGCTATTAATTTAGTTTCTGTACTTTCACAGTAGATATTTTCCAATGTGGCTAAAATGTCTCGGTTGTAATTACCTTTGCCAATCAATGATGACTGAATCACACACCAAACTTGCTGCATCTTGACGTTTGGATAGCAAGGAACAAAGTACAGTTGAGGAAGCTGTTCTCTAAAATGCTCTCCATTTTCTACTATGAAGTAATACAGAATATTCGAAATTACATCAGGGAATTTGTCCAGCAAGGGGAGCACGTGAATCAGAATAGTGGATATGTAGGGACCGATTTTTTTCACATCAACGCTGAAGCAAAAATACACCCAAGCTAATAAACAATGTTTTGGGAGTGTGTCATAGAAAAATGGCAAACAAGTTCTCAAAGTGGTCAATAACTTGACTTGGATGCTGGTGACGGTTTGGAACCCAAGAATCTTGATGAAGTTTGAGATGCATCTGATGTACTTCTTAGCAGTGTGCAGTGAAGTGGTAGAATTTGTGGAGTTCAGCGTTGATTCAATGACAGTTAGGCAACCGATGAAATGCTGCTTCAAGATATCAAGTTGATTCCCAATATCGTCAGAACCAATATTTTCCTTATTATGGAAGATGAATCGAAAGATTTTTAGAGGGTGCTTCGAGTCAAGGATCAGTTTGCATACTAACTGACTATACTTCCAATACACGGAGTTCTCCAATCCAATTCCCCACATCTCGAACAGGGGAACTAGATTTTTCAAAGCAATCGTTTCATCATCAAGCGAATATATGTCTGAAAACACGTTTTCGCAATGCTTTTCGATGAAAACCTTGGAATCCATCAGGAATAAAGTGGCTAATTCTGAGATGATGAAATACGATTGCTCTGGTTCACACATTTTAATTACTTCTGATATTAATAAGGATATTAGCCCAGTACCACTCATTCCGGAATCGGTTTTAAATCCCATGACGCCCATAACTTCCCGAAACGAAGAAGTTATGGTTGCTCCGCACACATGACTTTTGTATAGCATGAAGTCAACAATAAACTTGGCAAGTTGGGGTTCACAGCTTTTGCAAAACACGTTGAAATCCTTGCCACGACTAGATAATGCGATCTTGAATAAAGCCCTTATTCCACAAACATCAATTTCACTGGACAAATAATAAAACATGAGAATTTTGAAAACTGACATTTCGCATGGATAAGGGATTTTAAGTAACTTTTTAGTGATTTCGAGCGCTGCAATAAGTTTCTGACAGCGATCTATACCGGCAGACTTGATACTGCTAACGGAGGAACACAATGTACCATAAATAATTTTCACCATATCCTTGTCAATCGCACCACCAGAACGATAGACCATTCGACAGATTATTTCATTTATGACAACTGGATCTTGTACCGGACGATCCAGCATCAACGTGAAAAAACTAGTGACTGCCGTTGATGTTTTCAAGACTGGCGAATGGTTCGAGCATCGCAAAAAACATTTGGCAACGTCCGTTTCACCAACAGACCGATTTTGCATCATATCGAGAAACTTCAAAACCACATAATTGCAGAAAACCTGGAATCCAAAACGGGGAGTTCCGAAGTATCGACTGAGTCACATTCGCAACAAACCAGATCCCACGAATCCGGTCCTTTCCTCACAACGCATTTGTTGGAAATGAAGCATATAAATTTGTAAGAAAGGAATTCGTTAAACATGAGATCTTCGACATTATCGGGCGTTAAGTATTTTTTTAGAATGTTACTTATGTCGTAGACAATGTTCTGAGACACTCTGAATAGAAGGATGATTAGAACACTCAGGAACTTTCTCAGCAATGATTTGTCACTTTCGGAAGCAATTTTATCGTGCACTGTAGACGTCAATACAATCACATATTTCACAGATTTTTCTGGTGGCATCACAAATATAAGGTTCAAGATTCCATCTAGACAAGTCTGTTTCACGTGAGGCAATACTTCTTGGAAATACCGTTGGTTCCAAGGCAGCGTGAGGATAACGAAAAGATGTTCTATTAAATAGCTGTCTTCAAGACAAGGAGCCTCGATTTGAGCGAAAAGGCTTAAACTAGCTTTGATGAAACAGACCAGAGATTCGTATTTAGTAGGACAGAAGTCAGTAAGGCACTCATTGCACATGTAGGGCACGGCACTTAATGGACGTAAACACTTGGGCCCCAAAAGTTCAAATTTATATTGCGGATGCTTGAAATGAAGAATATAAGTCATTTTCTGGCCAGCAGAAACGATTTGAGCAGCGTGACTCAAAAGTTTTTCAAAATAAGGAGAAGAATATGACACTGTCGACACTTTATCGATGATATTCAGACATAACTTCCAAGCTGGGCATTTCTGTTCAACGATTAAGGTCCCTGGTAACTGTTTTAGCTGAAGTTCGCCATTTTGATTCTTGATATAATCTGGGTAACGGTCAAGCACTTTGAGTAAGTAACATTCGATTAATGGAAGGAACTCTTTGTGATAAGGATTGATGAGTTTAGGAACGATAGAATCGAAATCTATTTTATCCAGATCTAAGAGGTCCAGAAGTTTTATGGAGAGTTTCGTCCACTCGGGAACGGCATTTGGTCTACCAGATCGTGAGAGGGAATAAGGCACTTCTAGGCAAAGGACGAACATGAGTTCAGCTATACTCTCGTTGAATCGAAAACAATTGAAAATAAGGTGGTGAATAACTCTGAAAATGGAATCACATTGTGATGCTGTCAACTGGGATATGTGCAATTGACGGTAGAACAAATACAGAGACGAATGTATCACATCCCATTCCCAGAAACCGCTCGGTTGTAACGACACGATCAAATTAGGGATCAACATCAGAATTTTCTCTCTGAGATCACCTTGACAAGAGTCGTAGATCTTTGTAAATATGTCCAACACTTCGAACGAGTGCATTTGGTCCATTTGAACGATAACGTCCATGCATCGATCAAAAATCGTGACAAGAAATTCATGAGCGGGTTGAATGTCACCACTGCCGTCAACACTGAATACATTTGAGTCGTCATATTCAGGACGTAAGTGGCCAACATCGAAATGTTTGACGAAAAATATAGGATCCACGTCACGTTTGTAATAGCTATTCCCAAGTGATTCACCGATGGATTCAATAAAAATATTCAGAATTTCAGTTAGTATGAGGGGATCATGAGGCGAATGGATTTCCAAAATCTGCAGGAATGTCTCAACTATCAAATTCGATGTTGACCGAAGATTTTCGTCTAGCGTCACACTGAAAACTTGAAGAGCGAGCCAAGAGTAGAAATCCCGAGTGAAGTCGTCGTGTTGGATTCTGGGATCGTTTTGCTGATTTTTCAAGAGCTCCAAAAATTTGATGACTTCTTCCGATATTTTAACTCGATTCTCCGGGGTGGTGGGCTTCTTCAACATCTGGAAAGCGTAGCTGAATATGTCATACAGCTCAGCTTGTAATCGGCTCATGGTAGATTTCAATTCGTTTAGATTCTGTAACAGAAGCAATTATATTAAAAACTAAAGAGTAGAAAACCTATTCAAAATGGGAACAGGATATGTATGGCTGATTCCTAAACTAGGGGCAATTTCGATCAAAAATTTTATTTAAAAAAGTTGTCAACATTTCTGGAATTTAAGGTGTATTATTCAATAATAAACCATTGTAATAGCTCGTGAAAAAAAATTCTAACCCCCTTAAAATTTCATGGTTTACGTTTAATAGGGTGTAGAATCCAAATCTGCAATAAAAATTTGTCCGTCCGTCCGTCCGCCGTACGCACGATATCTCCCAAACGGCTGGAGCAAAAGATTTGAATTTTTCAGGAAAAATCCATCTTGGTCCGACGACGACCCAATTCTTGAGCCAGCTCTCTCACTCAATTTAAAGTGCCCTTTAAGGGCTGTCAAAGTTTTGTGAAATCCCTAAAAACCTCAAAACAAGCCAAGGCGGCCTAAATGTGTACTTATTTTTAAGAACATACCATGAGGAATCGAATGAGACCCACCCCACGTCCGTAGGTCAAACCATTCCCGATGTATGGCCCGAATTATGGTGCCAACATTTGCGTTTTCTGGTTTATTATTGTTTGTTTGTTAACCTAGTGATGTCCGGCCGATAGCGTCGAGTTGTAGTGAATGTGGATACTGGAGTGATAGCCGATGTGGATACTTGTAGTTTATAGCCGATACACGGGTTGAAGCATTCTGATATGCATGAAACGCTGATAATATATAGGTAAATATTATTCAATATTATTACTGGGGTTTATTATTCAATATTATTACTGGAGTAAATAAGTATTCTTTCACTGGGGTTTATTATTCAATTGGCTTGCGTTCATGATTTGAATTTCTACTTAGCTTTGGAGTGTGCGTGTTTCACAGGTGATAGAGCGGTTATTGAATTTCTGGAGCACGGAATTCTGTTCTCGACCAAAATACCTATTTGGATTGATCAGTTGATCATATTTGTGTGTCTCCTGAAATTCAATAATCGCTCTATCACTTGTGAAAACGCACACTCCAAAGCTTAGTAGAAATTCAAATCATGAACGCAAGCCAATTGAATAATAAACCCCAGTTTTGCAGCATTTTTTGCCATATGTTCACACCATTTTGAAGGTACACTTTATTTTACCACAGCAAAAAAAATTTTTTTCATTTTTTAGTAGCTAGTTTTAAATGTATAAATCCTTCAAGTATACTTGATACTATTACCCTATTGAAGTTGTTTAATTTTGATAACAATCGATTTAATTAATACTACCTTTTTGGCAGTTAAGAGACTGGTATGTGTGCACATTTTCTGGTTTCTGGCTCAACTACATCAAAAGTTATTGTGTTTTGAGGGCTTTTCAACGATTTTGAACCATTTTCAGGAGGTTTCATGGATTGGGAAAAGGAAACTTTCCATTTCCAAAATAACCTCTCCGAAAAAGACTTTTTTTTAAACTATATTTTACCCATAGGTGAGAAATTCGTCGCATTCCCGCTGATCCGCAGACTTATAAAGAATTCCTCAGTGGGAAATCATCAAATCTGTGGAGTGTAATACGAGGTACTATGTGAATCACCTCATATTTGGGGATATTTGAAAGGGACTTCAAAGAATGAGCCACAACTAACCATATTGTTCAACATAGCTGCCGCAGTTCTATCCCAGGTATTGCTCTATCCCAACAAATTTGCGTAAAAGGGTTATCTTATGCAAACATAATAAACACTATCTGAATAAATAATTATCAGCGTTTCTGTCTTAGTTTCATACTAATAAAATAATAGAATCCGTAAACTCCTCCGATAGAAAGGTAACATTGAAACTTCAATTTCAACCCGGGAGGTATTTCTCAATAACCATTAGGTTAAACAAACATACACTCTTACCTTGAAAATTTCGGAAACTACGTACTTTCAGGAGTAGAAGTGTTCACAGAGGTGGCAACATTGTCGTAACGTCTAGACAAGATGTGTAAAACAACTTGTCTGCCACGTCATGTTATGATCCAGTTTTTAGAAGATCAAGCTGCCTTTTAATCTTCGTGACGCAATAAACATTCATACTGCTCATCAGCGGACAACACCTGCGGCAAAACGATTAGTTTACGTTTTAATTGCGTTTTTGGTAAATTAAGAGCATTCAACTATTAGGTTCAGTTTTCAGGCAGTTAGAAAATTTGTTCCACTCATAATGTAAAACTAACTAAACACTATGTAAAACAACTGAATTTTTACATTGTAATGTATAACGGATTTACGACGAAGTGCTTGCCTGCTGCTGCTTTCCCCCAAGATGAAGATATGGACCTATCAGAACATTGACTGACTTATGGTTACATACCCATCTGTTGTATGGTGGCCAAACATCAAGCAGAACACTGAGTAGGTGGAGTTGAACAGACTCCAAATGCTAGGGTTTCTTAACATAACAGAGGAAATGAAAACAACACTCTCTGCACCGCTAAAGAGTATTTTAGACCTAACGCCTCTCCAAATGTATGACAGGGAACAGCCTACCTGGGGGCAACCAGAATGACGTTGGCCCAGAACCCTTCCTCGGCTCAACGGAGAGCTTTCTTCGGGGAGAGCTTTCCAAATGGGAGAGTAAGAAGGGTACTGCCTGCTGTCTCCGAGTTAGGGGACAGAGGCAGGCAAAACAATTTATTGATTTCTCCAGGAAGAATGACGCACTGTCCACTGATAAATCCGACACAACCCTCTGCCGGTTTTGCGGGGCTGAGGACGAGACTGCGTGTCATGTGATCTGCCACTGCCCTATGTTGGCAAGACAGCGTTTTCTAACGTGGGGGCAAGTTTCCGTTGACCCCAGGTTATTAAAACGGGAGAGGTAAAGAATCTTCTCTCATTCGCCACAGTATGTTTATCTGGAAAAAATGAATGCCCACCTTGCTTGGGTCCCAGGCACGATGGGCTACATTCAGTTTTGGATGTTTCTCGAAAAAATATCCTTCATTACGTCAGCTCCCGTGAACTTGGACCTAGGATATTACCTTCATTTCTTCCAGGTTTACTAGTGTACTATATGGATAGATCTGTAATTAATAGTGCAGAAGATTCGGAATCAAGGGCCCCAATTTTACCCTATTCCACCCTCTTGGACATGTGGCCACCATTTATCAGGCAAAATTCCATGCAATTGAATTGTGGGAACGAAAGAATGTCAGGAAACAAGTCAAAGGGAAAAGAATACAGTTAGACAGCCAGGCAGCATTAAAGGCTATTTCTGTCTTCTCTACAACCTCAATGCTGATATGGAGTTGCCCCCGCTATTTTTGCTCATTTTGAGGACATAACATATCACAGGAGACAGGTTGTCTGAGCGAGTTGAGGCGTCAGTCCTTTGGTTGTTTACTTTCAGTGGAAGTACTGATTTGCCCAGTTTGAATCCGGCAGACACCAATGATTAGGGCCAAACCCTATCAAGTGTTGTATACCTGTCCTGTCGTTAGACAGTTCACCTCTGATCACAATATCACGCGAAACCAAATCGGCCCCAACCCAGGGGCGTGAGGCAATGGGAAGCCACGAGGGTAATTGTCAGACCTAGTTCCGATCCTCTCTAGAGGATGGCTGGCGACGTCCGTGACACCTCCGGTAGTCAGACGAAAATCCAAGGTGAAATTCCTTGTTTACTTACTTACATACCACAGCACAACACCAAACAGAGCCTCAGAATGAGTAGAGGATGGTGGAGTAGTGAGTTAGGTGAGGGGGGGCTTGCTGTTGGGGAGCAAGAGTCCAGCCATGCTCCGAATGGACGAACCTTTCACAGAGAATACAGTGTTTGATTCTCTCCAGGTCAAAAGGATGAACCAATGAGGGTGCCGTGATAGAGCGCCTGAAGTTTCAGGGAGCAAACCTAGTTGTCTGCTTGCCCACTAGAATACTTGCATTTAAACAGCAATACACACTCTCATCGTGTTATCCTATGTCTTAGCAGTAAATACACGATGAATACAGTAAGTGCTATAAAACATGAGTTTGCTTATTTGTCGGTGGAGCAAAGAGTGATTTTTGCAATGCAATGGGTCCAATGCCACTTTGACAAACCTCAAAGGCAAGCAGAAATCGATCCACTATTTGCAAGTTCAACCCTCATTACTGCAAATAGGTAGACTGATTCTGCGGATCTGAGGTAAGTAAAACTTTTCTGCTTCCTTTGTCTTCTTTGCTGCGATCATAGGAATGAAGCTTGGATTAAAGATGGAATTGGGCTTTCAACTCCACAATGATTCTTGCTGGACAGACGTGAATTTTAACTGTTGTAAAACACTGTTTCCTGAAGTCTCACAATCATTTCAAAATTTCATTTGTTTTATTTATTTACGTAGGTACCTACTAGTGAACTTCTTTCAAAGGTAGGATCGAGTCGTTTGTTTCACGATTTAAGCCGAGAAATTGGACAAGATTGATCTCCTTTGCATATTGGTAGTTGAAATTTGTATTTGGCTGAGAAAAGCACATTTTTGTCACACGTCTCCTACGTGATTGTCCCTTATGGTCTTGGTGCACCCCCGGGGCAGGAGCTGCCAGTGGTAACCACAACCAAGGAAAATAATTCTTCAAGTTAAAGGGAGATCTTCCTCAACCAAACACCATGTAAGTGTGATAGAACTGATCTGATGCTTCTCAGTCCATCTAATATAAGACCTACGTAGCACAAGCAATGTTTCCACTTTCATGGAGAACACGTCATCTAAGTAATTGGGCCTCCTCGAATGCGTAGATCGTTGAAACGTTTAAAATGATCTTTAAACGATGTCAAAATGTTGTCCTTTCTACGAGGGTTCACTTACAAAAACGAACATAATTGGATCAGTAGATATTAAGAAATCTTCATCATCCTGAATTCAGTATTGCACGAGTGATGATCGAATGCCTAGGATATTCGAGGAGGACCATCTAAGTTTTGACTCACACAAACCCTAATATTTTCTTTAAAATCCAACTAAATCATACTTCATTTTTGTGGCGTGAGAAGGTCCGACAAACTAAAAACTGATCAGCAAGTATTGAAGAGCAACACAATTGATTCAGTTTTAGGCAAAACTCAGAAGCTTCCGAAGTTCGAATCCCTTTAAGTATGTAATAAAGAACGTAAACATTACATAATCTGGTAAAAGTCGAGAATAGGTGACCCCTTCCTTATCAGACCGCCGACATATTGAAAAGCCAGATGTCTCCTATCGATATAGGTCCACGCTTTCGATGTGTGTTCGAATGTGTTCTGTCTAGTTAGCTGATCTGGATGCTAACTTCGCTTGCATCTCAAAAACAAAAAATATCATAAATCAATCCTTCTAGTAAAGTATAGATCAGTTGGACAAATAGACCAGAATGTGTTAACACTTGTGTCTCTGCGTATTAAAAGTACTTTTATCGATATAACGGTCGTGAAAACCATTCCATAGTACATGGCACTGATACCGACGTATTATACTATATATCGATGAAAGTACACATAGATACATGCTCAAAAGAGCGTGAAAAGAGGTAGGGGTCACCTATTCTCTACTTCAGCCCATAATCTGTGCTCTGCATTCCCAAGATCCAGTTTTCAAGCAGTCACTTTTTCTCTGTAGACAAATTGATCAGCAAGTATTGAAGAGCAACAAAATTGTTACAGGCATACTCAAAAGCTTTCGAAGCTCGAAGCTTTAAAATTAATTAATAAAGTACGTAAACATTCCATAATCTGTGTTTGCATTCCCAAGATCCAGGTTTTTCAAGTAGTCACTTTTTTACTGTTACTATTGATTCATTCATGTTTTGCATTTTTATTCATTTTTCAGTGAAACTTACGGAACAACAATCGTGGAGAACGCAATAACCCCGAACTTCATTCGAGGAAGCCGATGTAGATAACTAGTTGATTATGCATGAATGATATTTAAAACGATATAGTTAAAACGAGCAAACTCTTTGAATGAAAACGTACCGCTGTTGTGAGGGAACTGGAAACAACGAAAGAAGACCAACAAGTGTGTTTAAGTTTTGTTGTTGTTGTTCTTCTGGGAATGTCTCGAAATATCTTCATGCTATAAGCTGTTGTGTAACTCTTTAGCTTCTTTCTTCTGAATGATTGTAATCGATAATAATTGACGATGGATGCTATACTATTTATAATATTCTGGAACGATTCCCTTTTTCAGATTTGTTCCTGGACTATGTTCTCAGGAGGACTCGTTCCTTCTAACTCGTTCATTCCAAATCTCCACCTCGTCGTTAATTACCACTACTTACCAAAGAACCTGTCTGAATTACTGCAAGGAGCCTGGGTGTAGTTCACAGAAAACGCCAGGTGCATGCTTACTTATAACGCTGTAATTAACTTTAGAAGTTAGTTAGATATAGATGTTAGAGGCAGAAGCTGTGAAGCAGCGTGCGGTAAGTATAATTTACTAGATATTGTAGTTTGGAGTTGATAATATATTGGCTTGAAGAAGCAGATGCAAACTAGGACTGGCTGAAATAGCTGAAGCACGGGGGAACAATTAATAAATTATTGGTTACAGCAGAAATTCAATAATTTTAGTGGTACTTCAACAAAATGGTGTGTCTTGAAGGCAAGGAGTTCTTCAATGGGGGGTAACTCAGTTTCACATAAGGGGAAAGGTATTAGAGTCTCTATCTCAGGGCTGGCAGGTAACAATATGTTTGAATTCAGCATGGAACGACAGTTCAGACCTACAAAAGGTTCACTTTCTCAACTTTGCACTAACTTCCAAAAATAGGATTACTTGTTGTACTTGGTGGCAAAAAGACTTCTGGCCAGGAGCAGGGGGATGAAAGGGCTGACCTACCCTGCACCACCACAGACTCCCTCACTCCAGCAGGCTGCCAGATAGGGAAAATAGTTCTGCCAACCCCAAACCAGGGTTTCCAGCGTACCGTACTCTTCTTGCTCAAATTCTAACATGGGTGCCTCTGAGGGAGGTTTACAAAACCTGTGTTGGACTACTCCAATAAGCTGGCCACGGACGATCGTTCCAACAAGCCAAATAGCGTGGCAGCGCTCCAATGGAACGACGTGAATGGGAAAACTCATTGGGTTTGGAGTGGAGTGACAGGGCGTGATGGAATCCCAACCAGTCAAAAAGCCATCACGCCTCGCCAAAACTCCATCATGCCAACTGCTCGTGAGTGGGCAAACCGCGCACTTTTCTGTCTCAGTTGGTTATGTTCAGTCAAACAGGTTGCTTGTCGCTTTCGGTTCTTTCCCCAATTGACATTTTCTCTCCACGAAATGAGTGTTTAGAACAAGGACTTTGTGATTACCGTCATCGATTTATACACAGAACACACCAGCTTGTGGAAAACAAGTGACCCAAATTACCACGACACATTTAAAAGAAACCTCGCCCTTGAAGCTCTTGAAATAAATTCAGTGTGTGTGCTGTCTTCTGTTGAGAAACCACTGTTTCACCCACTTCTTTTTTGAGTTTTCTTTGTTTGGCGTACAAACTTACAGCTGTAGCCAACAAGAAAAATTCTTCTTCGACCATCTTGCGAGAACACGCTTTTGACTGTTATTTAATATTAAATGTTAAATAATTAAAAATATTAAATGACACAAACACCTCAAGATGGACACAAACACCACATAGGAACACTTCAGACAACGGAAAACGGACCCAAACTGTCGAATATGGAGTGGAGTGGAGGGATCGTGAATGGCCCCTACTTTCGACTCTTTTTTTCGTCGCTCCAATATCGCCCGACTTCGCGCCACTCCACTCCATTCGGAACGATCCTCAGTGGCCAGCTATGGGCGTGCATTTTGTGACCAGAAGGAAGACGAAAATGTTTCTTTGTGCCAAAAAGCAATGTGCCATCATGCCTCAAAATGCAAAAAACTGCTAATCTCTACAACTTGGACTAACAAAGACATGTTCGTATTTTTATTTTTTCTCATGGCTGTTCAGGGAGTCTAGTTTCCAGTTCAGTTGTATAAGTTTGAGTTTATTCAGATTCAATAGTTTTTTACAGCGGCAATAATTGTACTTATATAGTATGTTGAAATTTTGGGTTTGAGTTTTTGTCATTTTTAGAGTTAAATAAAATAATTGATAATAATTGTTGTGGTTGGTTTTGATTTTTCAATGCTCAACTCCTCAAATAATCATTTTGCAAAGAAAAGCCTGTGGGGGAAGACCACATTTTAACAGCAATCAAAATAGTATTCAGCAAAAATTACCCCAGTGTCAAGTAACCGTTATGAGAGTTGGTGTGTCAATATGTTAATTACTATTTGTTAATATACTGGACGCAGAATAGTTTGTTCAAACTGTGGCATTTTAATTACTAAGAGATTTTTGTACATGTCGTAACCTCTAAACAAAAATCCTGATCTGAATAAGTGGTATTTTCTCATACGTAATCAACCTTAACTATCAAACCATTTAACCCTGTCAGTTACCCCACAGGCCTCGTAGACCTAAAAGTGAAAACAATTGGCCATTCTGGTGAACAAGAAGGGGAGGGGGGGACCTATTCTTCCATCTGTCAGTTGACCATGAGCAGTGAGACGGAGGTTATGTGCTCAATCCTAGCTAATGAGTGAACAATATTTTTTCAATATCCACCAGGCCTCTGAGACCTAGAGGATAACTCAAATGTAAATGTTCTAGGTGTCTCAAACCTATACAGAAGCCGTATTCATCTAGGTCTCCAAGACCTATAAGGTAATTCAGAAGCTGTATTCCTTTAGGTCAATCAATCAATATGACGAGTACCTATGATACAGTTTTTGTTTTATGATCTTTGTGTGATATAAAATGGTGATTTACCATTTGGGGTGAAATTATGATGAATTTCTACAATATTTGATAGTGTGGGCCCCAGAGACCTACAGGGGTAACTCAACAGTTGAAAATACAGGGGTAACTGACAGGGTTAAATGGATGCTGCGATACCAATATCTCCAATTCCACTTCAATTTGAGGTTAATAATTAGAAAGAAAGCTGTTATTGTGACCTCTCTATAATACACTGGAGACCAAAAAAACCGGCGCACTTCAAGATTTGTGTTGTTCTGTCTGGTAGAGAAATAAAGTTGGAAGAAATTTGAACATTAACATAAAATTTATATTCCTTGAAAAGAAAACAATCACTGTACGTCTGAACAACCCGTCGAACTGTTGTTTCAGGCAGCCCAAGGGCCTACTGTAATGATCTCTTAAATTCACGATAGAAGCCTAAAGGACTTTTCAACAGTCTGCCTTCAGAGCGGTTAACACAAGCCGTTTTTGTCATTGTGCCTATTTAAACATTTTTCTCTATCTTTTTCATTTTGAATTGAGTTTTTAGAAAGTCTACCTGCCGTTTAAATGGTTATAGACGCGCGTGTGGTCGCAAGACTTGTTGCATTGATAGAGGACGGCCGAAGCCAACGTTATGCGGCCAGGGCCCTTGGGCTGCCTGAATCAACGGTTCGACGGGTAGTTCAGAGGTACCGTGATTGTTTTCTTTTCACAGAAAATAAATTTTATGTTAATGTTCAAATTGCTTCCAACTTTATTTCTCCACCAGACAGAACAACACAAACCTTGAAGTGCGCCGGTTTTTTTGGCCTCCAGTGAAGTTGGACACAAACTATCGCGGTCTTTTTTGTGACCGATGATTACTGTTAATTTATAGGGTACTACCCAACATATCGTCAATAGGATTAACAGTGTATGCGATATAATGACTTTTAGAAGTCACGTTTGTATATTATGGGCTAATATTGTATCAATTTAGGTAGGCATTTTTTTTACAGTATAATGTATACAATTGATTCCTCAGACAGGCGGTACTGAAAGATCGTCGAATTGTAAAGGATATTGTTGAAAATGGTAAGGAAGCACTTGAATTTCTTGCCCCAATGGTGGGGAGGGGGGCTCAAAATTTATTTACGAGTCTGGAAGCAGTCAATTCAGGTATACATTTATGAACTTCGTAGGATGTGCCCTTCCTCAAGTCTCCTTTCCACCATAGCTATAACTATAAAGAACGAGGTAAGATAGAACGTTGTCTATATTTCCACGAAAGTAAAGAGTTACACAGTTAAATCGATTTCGACGGTTAGGTCATCATCAGTAACAAACATGAACTGAAAGTACATCACAGAAAGCATAATATGCTTTCGATCCTATATAAGATATTATCTTATATAGGATCGAGTGAGAGGAGATTGAATCCTAATGGCTCACTAGGAGAGAAGTGCGATGCATATTTTTGACCTTCTCGACCTTCCTATCTGGCTAAGATGATAACCTATCGTGTGATGCCATTCTTGAATAAGATCATTCTATCCATATCATTAGTTGTCTCGATTTCTTTGAAAGATGCAGCCTTTTTGGAGCATGCCTCATTTTACATGGTATATCATATTGGTGAGTAAATTGCGAAATAGTTAAGTCGAATGTTAACCCTGCATTGCCAACAGCGTGATTCTTAACCATTGTTACCTATTCCTTCTTGGAACTGATGATGGGGGGGTCACATTGACCTCCCCTGCCTGGTGGAGCTTACAAATCTAGTTACCTTCCAGAGGCCGTCTTGACAAGACGTGACCTGTTCCTTTGGTAAGTAGTATTCATTGTCCTGAAAGTTGGTGAGTCAAGAGTACGCATAGTTGGCAGAGATAGCCTTTTTGCTGCGTGAAAATGTCGCATGGTTGGTGTATGCGTGTAAATGACGTATAGTTGGCCAAAGTTTCATCAACCCTACGTCAGAGAGAGTGTTGTTGGTGCATGCGTATGAAATTCGTGCTGTTGATGGTAATTTATGTATTTATATCGTAGTATATGGATCGTAAAAGACGAACTACCCTTGTGGATGAAGACATACGAGCTGAACTGTAACAGTTGAGCGAATTGGGTGAACATGGTGATCTCGACATTGATGAGAAATGCCAAAACACAAGTGCTAACAAAAAACGCTGCAAATTCTTTCACTGGGGTTTACCTATTATTCAATTGGCTTGCGTTCATGATTTGTATTTCTACTAAGCTTTGGAGTGTTCGTGTTTCACAGGATAGGGCAATTATTGAATTTCAGGAGATATGCATGGAGCACGTGAATCTGTTCTCGACCAAAATACCTATTTGGATTGATCAGTTGATCATATTTGTGTGCCTCCTGAAATTCAATAATCGCCCTATCCTGTGAAACACGCAGACTCCAAAGCTTAGTAGAAATTCAAATCATGAACGCAAGCCAATGGAAGAATTTGCAGCGTTTTTTTATTGAACCTCAATACCCCCCCCACGATAAAAACATCTATAATTTATCAAGTCCTTTGGCACTCGTATAAAACTTCCCCAAATCCAAATTTAAACGATGTAGCCAAAGGTAGACTGATGTAGAGGAGGCACACAAATATCATCAACTGATCAATCCAAATAGGTGTTTTGGATGAGAACCGATTTACGTGGTCTATGCATATCTCCTGAAATTCAATAATCGCTCTATCACCTGTAAAACACGCGCACTCCGAAGCTTAGTAAGATTCAAATCATGAACGCAAGCCAATTGAATAATAAACCCCAGTGAAAGAATTCTTTCTTATTTACCCCAGTAATAATATTGAATAATAAACCCCAGTAATAATATTTACCTATATATTATCAGCGTTTCATCCATATCAGAATGCTTCAACCCCTGTATCGGCTACTAACTACACTACAAGAATTCACATCGGCTATCACTCCAGTATCCACATTCACGACAACTCGACGCTATCGGCCGGACATCACTAGGTTACAAACAAACAATAATAAACCAAAAAACGCAAATGTTGACACCATAAATCGTGCCATACATCGGGAATGGTTTGACCTACGGACCTGGGGAGGGACTCATTCGATTCCTAGAGGTATTTTCTTCAAATAGGTATAAATTTAGGCCGCTTCGACTTATTTTGAGGTTTTTAGGGATTTTACAAAACTTTGACAGCCCTTAAAGGGCACTTTAAATTGAGTGAGAGAGCTGGCTCAAGAATTGGGGCGTCGTCGGGCCAAGATGGATTTTTCCTGAAAATTTCAGATTTTTTGCTCCAGCCGTTTCGGAGATATCGTGCGTAAGGCGGACGGACGGAAAAAATTTTATTGCAGATTCGGATTCTACACCCTTTGAAACGTAAACCATGAAATTTTCAGGGGGGTTAGAATTTTTTTTCCAGAGCGATTACAATGGTTTATTATTGAATAATAAACCAAAAAATAATTTTGAATTTTTTTTAATTATTAAAAATCGCCGGTCCTTCGACGGAATACACTCACGGCTAAATCCAATAGCAAGACAGAGTGTACTGCAGCTTTTGCAGCTACAAACTGCGAAGGAAAACTAATTGGAAAATATTTTTCCAGGGACCAACAAAAAGTTCCTTGTTTTTAAAACTTTTGCATAGGTATATTTTACATAATAAGATGAATGAGTAGTAAGTTTATTTTACTCTCTCAATGATTATAATGTATTGTGACATTGTTATTTCTTCAAGTTTTGAATTGATGTGAAGAAGGCACCTTTCCGTTTCAGTAAAGCGATTTTGGTTTATTATTCAATAATAAACCATTGTAATCGCTCTGGAAAAAAAATTCTAACCCCCTCCTGAAAATGTCATGGTTTACGTTTCACAGGGTGTAGAATCCGAATCTGCAATAAAAAAAATTCCGTCCGTCCGCCTTACGCACGATATCTCCGAAACGGCTGTAGCAAAAAATCTGAAATTTTCAGGAAAAATCCATCTTGGCCCGACGAAAAAAATTGAGCCAGCTCTCTCACTTAATTTAAAGTGCTCCTTAAGGGTTGTCAAAGTTTTGTAAAATCTCAAAACCTCAAAACTAGTCGAATCGGCCTAAATATTTTCCTATTTGAAGAACATACCATTAGGAATCGAATGAGCCCTTCCCCACGTCCGTAGGTCAAACCATTCCCGATGTATGGCCCGATTTATGGTGCCAACATTTGCGTTTTTTCGTTTATTGTTGTTTTTGTAACCTAGTGATGTCCCCGATAGCGTCGAGTTGCAGTGAATGATAGGATACGAGTGATAGCCGATGTGAATACTTGTAGTGTAGTTAGTAGCCGATACACGGGTTGAAGCATTCTGATAATATATAGGTATATTATTCAATATTATTACTGGGGTTTTTTATTCCATATTATTACTGGGGTAAATAAGTATTCTTTCACTGGGGTTTATTATTCAACTGGCTTGCGTTCATGATTTGAATCTTACTAAGCTTCGGAGTGTGCGTGTTTGACAGGCGATAGAGCGATTATTGAATTTCAGGAGATATGCATAGACCACGTAAATCGGTTCTCATCCAAAACACCTATTTGGATTGATCAGTTGATGATATTTGTGTGCCCCCTCTACATCTGTCTACCTTTGGCTACATCGTTTAAATTTGCATTTGGGAAGTTTTAACGCAATATAGTGCCAAAGGATTGATAAATTATAGATGTTTTCATTGATACATCGTTCAATAAAAAAACGTTGCAAATTCTTTCAATTTATTATTCAATTGGCTTGCGTTCATGATTTGAATTTCTACTAAGCTAGCGTGCGTGTTTCACAGGATAGGGCGATTATTGAATTTCAGGATTGATCAACTGATCAATCCAAATAGGTGTTTTGGTCGAGAACAGATTCACGTGCTCCATGCATATCTCCTGAAATTCAATAATCGTTCCTATTATTCAACTCCAAAGCTTAGTAGTTCAAATCATTTGAAAGCCAATTGAATAATAAGCTTTGCAGCGTTTTTCGTTCCACACTGTCATTTGGATCTTACTTGGGGTTACCATTTTTTATTTTGTGATTTAAAATAACGAATATTGTTCCGTTTCACCGTTGCAACATTGTGTTCACCGTTCCTCTCTTCAAAAGAAATTTGTTGACGATATTTTACGATGTATGCGTGAAAAACGCGCATCGGCAATAAAGGGGGTGAAAAGCACGTTGGCAATGCAGGGTTAATCAAGGGAATCTAGCAGGTGCCTATATTAGTCGGAAATACATTAGACCTCAAAAAAGCTCAGAGAAACTACGAAAACCTATGTCAAGTGGAAAAGCAACGTTTTGTTCTGCATGATCATCAATGGGCTTTTAATGTGTCACTTTTGGCACCATAGCTTTTTGCTGATATCCTTGTTGATAATATACAACATAATGAATCACGTCGTCTATCTTCATGTGAAAGCGTATGAGTTGGGAAGAAGCAGAAGGTTTGGAATATATTCAATCACCCAACATTTAATTCGGCGAGAGCGGGGATGCCTAATAGTTGGGAACTTACGACAGACAGAAAAGTAAATATGAATTGGCGCGTATAGTATATTTGAGAATTATTTGATATACAGGGTGTCCCACAAGTTGCTCCCTTCTCCCCCCCTAAAACCGTCCAAATGGGAGTAAACAACCAATTTTTTTTTTAGTCTTCATGTTTTTTTGCCAATATCTCAAATATCATATTTCCGCATCCCGCGCAACTGTGCTTACCATGCGTAAGTTACACTAACTTTCTTATTTTAAAATGGAACCCAAATTTTTTATTGCAAATTCGGGTTCTACCCAAAATTTCACGAAAATTCGATCCCTCAACCAATTGTTTAATTGCGCGCAACCGATAGGAAGAGTACGCTAAGTTGTGCAAGCCCAAAATTGTCCAATAGTGGATGATGGTGAACTCTAGAGTGTGGTTCATGAATGTTTATTGTTTTTTTAGAGCTGATTCACGTGATGCTACCCGTTTCTTGATTCGACTCAATTTTGACGGAATAATAACCGAAATTTGGTTCATTTCGCGTCCGTTTTTTATTTTAGGCGCCTGTTTTTGGATTTTTTTTAATGGTTAAAACATGTAAAAAAACGCTGCTGATTCTTTCACTGGGGTTTATTATTCAATTGGCATGCGTTCATGATTTGAATTTCTACTAAGCTTTGGAGTGAACGTGTTTCGCAGGTGATAGAGCGATTATTGAATTTCAGGAGATATGCATAGAGCACGTAAATCTCTTCTCAACCAAAATAACTATTTGGATTGATCAGTTGATCATACTTGTGTGCCTCCTGAAATTCAATAATCGCCCTATAATGTGAAACACGCACACTCCAAAGCTTAGTAGAAATTCAAATCATGAAAGCAAGCCAATTGAATAATAAACCCGAGTGAAAGAATACCTATTTACCCCAGTAATAATATTTAATAATAAACCCCAGTAATAATATTGGATAATATTTACCTATATATTATCAGAATGCTTCAACCCGTGTATCGGCTACTAACTACACTACAAGTATTCACATCGACTATCACTCCAGTATCCACATCCACTACAACTCGACGCTATCGGCCGGACATCACTAGGTTACAAACAAACAATAATAAACGAAAAAATGCAAATGTTGGCACCATAAATCGGGCCATACATCGGGAATGGTTTGACCTACGGACCTGGGGAGGGGCTCATTCGATTCCTGACGGTATGTTCTTAAAATAAGTTTACATACATGCCGCTTGGACTTGTTTTGAGGTTTCTAGGGATTTTACAAAACTTTGACAGCCCTTGAAGGGCACTTTAAATTGAGTGAGAGAGCTGGCTCAAGAATTGGGGCGTCGTCGGACCAAGATGGATTTTTCCTGAAAATTTCAGATTTTTTGCTCCAGCCGTTTGGGAGAAATCGTGCGTACGGCGTACGGCGCACGGCGGACGGACGGAAATTTTTGTATTGCAGATTCGGATTCGACACGATTTGAAACGTAAACCATGAAATTTTCGAAAAAAACAATGGTTTAACCCCCCTGAAATTTATTTCATGGTTTATTTTTCAAATCGGGAATCCAAATCTGACAATAAAAACAAATTTTCCGTTGAATTTGATAATATAATTTATAATATGCCAAAAAAAATACGCAAGATTTCTCCAAACGGCCTAGGACCAAAACTCTGAAAATATATAACAAAAAATGCAAGATAACTGGTCCGACACTACCATCATTAGCCAGGACCCACAACTCAAAACACACTGAAGCGACCATTTCGGCAAGGACCGTCAAAGTTTTTTTTATAACATTTAAGGAGTCGAAAAAACATCAAGGCCTTCAATGTCCAGGACTTGTTTTGCGTGAACTTTCCATGAGGAATTCCGGGACATGGGTTTAGTCGCGCTGAAGTCGACGAAGAATGGAGAACCTGATCGCGTGGCATGTTTCCCATCTGGCCCGATCTTGGCCAGCAAAATATGGGGAATCAACCCATTTCCTTTAATTTGATGAGCTATGATAAATGAACCAAGCAATGAATAATAAACCCCAGTGAAAGAATTTGCAGCGTTTTTTTATTGCTGGATTCCAAAAATCTTGGCCATGAAATTTCTGGGAGGTTAGATTTTTTTTTCCAGAGCGATCACAATGGTCTATTATTGAATAATAAACCAATAGGAGATTGAAACCTTTTTCAGTGACCAAGTGAAAAATCATGTTAATAAATAAACAAATTTCGGTCATTGTTTGGCAAAAATTGAGTTGAATCAAGAAACGGATAGCGTCACGTGAATCAGCGTTAAAATAACGCCGCAAATTCTTTCACTGGGGTTTATTATTCAATTGGCTTGCGTTCATGATTTGAATTTCTACTAAGCTTTGGAGTGTGCGTGTTTCACAGGTGATGGAGCGATTATTGAATTTCGGGAGGCACACAAATATGATCAACTGATCAATCCGAATAGGTATTTAGGTTGAGAACAGATTTACGTGCTCTATGCATATCTCTTGAAATTAAATAATCGCTCTATCACCTGTGAAACATGCACTCTCCAAAGCTTAGTAGAAATTCAAATCATGAACGCAAAGCCAATCGAATAATAAACCCTAGTGAAAGAATTTGCAGCATTTCATGCGTATCAGAATGCTTCAACCCGTGTATCGGCTACAAAGCCTTTTAGTAGTTCACTCCAGTATCCACATTCACTACATCACTACGTCACTAGGTTACTGATGTCAAAACAAAAACAATAATAAACCAAAATAACGCGAATATTGGCACCATAAATCGGGCCATAGATCGGGAATGGCTTGACCTACGGACGTGGGGAGAGCCTCATTCGATTCCTCGTGGAGTTTTCTTCAAAAAGAGTCCAAATTTAGGCCGCCTCTACTTTTTTTGAGGTTTTTAGAAAACTTTACAAAAGTAGATTTTACAAAACTTTGACAGCCCTCAAAGGGCACTTTAAAATAAGTGAGAGAGCTGGCTCAAGAATTGGGGCGCTGTCGGACCAATATTGATTTTTCCTGAAAATTTCAGCTTTTTTTGCTTCAGCCGTTTGGGAGAAATCGTGCGTACGGCGGACGAACGGAAAAACTTTTATTGCAGATTCGGATTCTGCACCCTTTGAAACGTAAACCATGAAATTTTCAGGGGGGTTTAGAATTTTTTTTTTTCCAAGAGCGATTACAATGGTTTATTATTGAATAATAAACCAAAACAGTGAAAATTCATGTGAACATCCCTATGCTTATTTGTTTAAACTCAGCTAAGAGGCCAAGCTCGCAGTTACGCCTAGCCCATTGTGGTCTGCTGCAGTTTCTCCTAGTTAGCACCCTCTTTGACAGAGTATTGGCATTGACTGTGAGTGTCCCACCATGCTCCACTATTCGACAATTTTGGGGTTGCGCAACTTTGCGTGCTCGCTAAACTGATTGCGCGCAATAAAAAAAATTGGTTGAGGGATCAAATTTTCATGAAATTTTGGGTAGAATCCAAATCTGAAATAAAAAAACTGGGGTTCCCATTTAAAATAACAAAGTTAGTGCCTGTTTCGGGCATTTGCGCGCATGCGCAAACTGCAATTTTTGAATTCTTTGCAAAAAAATAAGGGGAGGCTACTTCGACAAGTTCTTTTGATTTCTCCGCAACCAACGAAATTGAAAGGGTGGTACGTTCATTAAGGACCACCTTGTATTGTAAGCTGGCATGCATCTTTTACTTATGACTTAAGATTGGAAAATCGTTTCAAATATGTTTTTAATAGGGATGTTCTTGTATTGATTGCAGGGCTTTCTTGCTGTGCAGGCTCAATGTTCACCTATAGAGGAACCTATACCCACAGATTCGACTAGAGAAATTGAAATACCTTTCCTTAAGGCAGATGTATACACAGAATTTAGAAGCATGAAATCTTACCTTGATGTTGTAAAACGAGATCAGTTGACGATCATGTCTGATGACACCAGGTTTTTCGGGGATGTGGATGAATATTTTACTAGATTCCCAAAAACTGATGAAACAAAGGACGTTACCACAGTGACTAGAGATTTGTGTCATTGTGATGGGAAGATGGTGTCCCCTTGTCCTACCAAGTGCTTATACAGTTGTTATCTACATACTAGTGCATACAGAGGCGGTCCTCAATGGCGTTATGAAGATGATTGTCGTGAAAGAGCTTGGCATGACTGCAGATGCACTGAAGACAAGGACTCTGCCAGTTGCTATTATTATAGCTCGTTAACTAACTGTTACAACAGTACTACAGAAATTGTATCAGTTGACACCTCTTGCTCACGTTTCTTTATTGAGAAAAGCAGTTTGATCGATGGATATGAACTAATAAAAGTTGTTTTTATGGAACCGCTTAAAACTTATTTGCGAGGAGTTGAATCACGTCTAACATCCTTAAAACATGCATTTATACACTTGAAGAGCATGACAACAATGATTGTTAATGAAATGTGTTCAGATCGGAATGACTCCATCTGCTTTACTCAAGCAAGTCAAATCCTTTCCGAGCAGAAAACGAAGTATCTACAACTAAAAAGAAATGTAACATTAGATCTGATTAAAACACAAACCCTCGTCGATGCAACCTCTCAGAAAGTCGCACAACTTCAAGAGAAGATTTTATCCAAGATAAATCGCTCTCTAAAGAAATATTCATGCTGCTTGAAAGTACTAGATTTCTCCATTGATGGCTACAAATGTACTGATGAGACCATTGACAGCTTCCACAGAGGTAAGAAATCGAATTTTATGCCGCTCTATTTGTATTACATGTATCTAAATCATAATTTCATTAATAACCTGTTTGGATTTGGGTAGTTCTCCCTTCGCATTTGTTGAACTGCTACGCCAAAGCATAAACCAGATGCTTTTTAGCCGCTTCAAGGATATTTCTGGGTGTTGCAGTGTGTCGGCCTTTTAAAATAGTGTTGGAATTATCTATGATAATTAACACTTATTTCTACCCCAAAAACTTAATTTACTATTTCAATAATGCTAAATGGGTATTTTTTACGAATAACAAATTGGAATGGAGTTTTTATAGATTTATTAAATCTGATGTGGGTCCGATATGAAATCAAGAGAGAATTTGGGTTATGTTAAGGTGTAAGCCCCCTTCTAATGGAACTCTAGCGTGTCTCCCCCGTGTCTTAAACCAACACAACCCTGAGATTAATAGGTAACTACCAATGCTTGTATACCAAAAGGAACGACCCAAGTGGTCTCTAAAGTCCCTGAAGGGGAATGCAAAGAACGCTAGTGGCTGCAGGGAGGTTTTGGGATCTGAAATGAACTCACAGGGTTTGGTAACCCACATATAATAAAGGAACTAAGGCACATCTACCTGTCACTTATAACTACCAATACAAAAATCAAAGTCATCGGCAAGAAACGTGTATATACTTAAGGCTAAGGCATGTACGCGTGCTTACTGAGTATAACAGGACTTGACTGTTCAATATGCCAAAGGTATGTTGGTTAGAGTTAAATACTCCACGTGGGAGTTCAAAGTGCAGAACTACAAGGCCAAGAGGCGGCAGAATGTACTTGAGTGTATGAAAAGAGCAAGGGGATGCCAAATGCGATCCTCTCCAAAAGGGAGTTATCATGTACTAAAAGGAATAACAATGACTAATCAATGTAGCAGGGTAACAATACAAACGCAATGGCGTGGTACTTTACCAGGGTAGCGTGGCATCGGCCTGTATGACGATTCTAAGCTGAAAATTGCAGTTGCGTGTGGGGAGGGCAATAAAAGTCACTATCTTGGGGCTAACTTCACTTCAATCACAGTTTCTGGAAATATCAGACTACGTGTCACCAACGTTCAAGGGCGTTTTTAGCACTGTACTCACTACTAACTCTGACGCACTACACAACAGAGATGTTTACACTAACTTGGCAAAGATACTACTGGCGCTGGTCGCCTCTTGGAAGGGCCCCAGATAGCCCTGCCCCCTCCCCCACACCGCTCGATCGCCCTTCTACTTCTCCCCGCTCAAGAGGGGAAAACAGCACCTCCATCCTGGAGGGATTGACACCTCCCCCTGCGTCGGTAGCACCCTCAGGATCTGCAGCTTCCATTGGCTCCACCAGGGGGGTTTCCCTGCTCAGATTCAATTGGGAGAGTAGACACCTTGGGAGGCCTACAAAGGAAACCGCAAATATGGAAGTAGACTCACCAGTTGAAAGACAGCAAAGGATCGACTTATCTCTCAACTTGCTTCTTGGAGGAGGATGGGCAGAGGCGGAGCGATGAAGTATCGGTCCGCGTTCACTGGCAGTTCCAGGAACTGCCACTCGTTGGAAGCATTTCCAGGAACTGCTACACTTTGGAAGCATTTCCTTGTTATAAGCAGATTACGTCAATGCTCTCAACTTCTGAAAAATAAGGTTTAGGTTGAAATGAAAACAAGAAAAAAATGTGTAGATTTAAAAACTCACGCAGATTAAATTCAAGGTAACTGGCACCCCACAGGTGACTGGAGTGGAGTGGGAGGCCAATGGTTAGAAAACGGTTTTTTTTACTGCAGATAACTCTTTTACCTCCTTGAAGTTTCTTTTAGTTTCGTCTCTTCTTAGTTGTAGAAAACAAATACTTTAGTATGGAACTTATATTTGTAGCTCACCAGTAAGAATTTTGGAAAATAAGAAACCAAGTTTGTTCCTCATAATATTCTGAAACTCTACTAGGTATTCAATGAGGGTTCATGGGGAAAAGTTGAAGTTTGAAAACAGTAAGATAATATTATACTTTTAATATTATTATTATCTTTTTCTTCTTTACTCTTATCTTATTTATTTGGACTAGGGGGTGCGGATCTGCCTATACTGTTGTCAGCAGCTGCCCCTGCTAGATAGTAATCTTGACACCTGAGGGCCCTAGCTACCTCACTGGGTACCTTATATAAAATAAAATCATCCTTCCTCTCCCCCCTCCCTCCATCCCTCCAAATTTTCATCATGAATCCTGCAAAAAAATTCAGAAGTATAGACAACTAACTGGAGGAAGAAAAAAAATTATTATACTTACCTTTCTTTAAAACAACTCCATTTTTTTAATCAAGGTAGGTACTTACTGAAAAAAAAATCAAAAAAACGAAACAGTTCATAAATAGTTTACAATTATTAATCAATGTATAGACCTCCATGTAGCCTAGCTCAGACCTCCTATTGAATGGGTTCTGCAGCCTGTATCTTCAGCTCAACCATCTACTTGACCATACACAACAGATTTTAATGGATTTCCGTATGGTTGAGGATCTTCCAATCACATTTGCCCTATTTGTTGGCACCTACCTATTATCAGGGGTTTCGTAATTTGTCAGCCCCCAACTTATTTTGCCAGCCTCATTGATTAAAGGTAAAATCAGAAACAGTTTCCACGGATTTAAATTTTTCAATTTTAGGATTTCAGCGTTTGGAGAGTACAATCATCCTTAAATCCGAGTACAAAGATTTTGCAGAGTGCGATAATTACTGTAAGGACAAGATTTTTCTCCAAAGAAGAAGTGCACTTGAGTTATTATAGTTGTAGTAGGATTTGTGTCATCAAGACCATTATGGAACTTCAACTATTCTGAATTGCTGTTTTCAGATCTGAAAAGATTTCCTCCAACCTCAACTACTGAAAGCACTACCACTCCCGAGACATCTACAGATACATCTACTCAAAGCCTCGAATATTTTTGTAGTTATCCAAAATTGTATCCAGTTATTCAATGCGACGGCGTTCTTGACTGTGCTGATGGATCAGATGAATTGAATTGCCCGTAAAATATGTTCAACCACCTTGCTACACACCCCCACACAGACTCACTCTCTAAATATATATATGTATCTACCTTCCTCTGTCACAAAATAAGACAAGGAAGACTTAATCTTCAAGGGAAGTCAGAAAACATGATGGATTTTTAATTGTAACTATTGTGTTACAAAAGTGTTACCTAGCCTAATTTACCTTACTTGGATGATTTATTCGTGATAATGAACTTTAGGTTACATAAAATGGTGCTTGACACATCTCAAAGTATCCCAAGTAATTCTATCAGCCACCTTCATTATAAAAACTTGAAACATTTATTTAACTTGAAAATTTTTCATGTGAAAGCAATAATTTCCTCTGGGAACTCAGAGTTCCTTGGGGTACTATGAAAAGATCTAATACTGTGGTAGCATGGGACCTGAAGGGTCCAGAAACTTCCCAGAGGGCCTAAAAGAAACCTTGACCAATAGCTGCAGGGAAATCAGAGCGAAGTTAAATAAAAACGCAGAACAGCACTCTTACAAAATAAAATACTCAAATACATGTACATAAAAAATGCTATAAAGTATATGAAATGAGAATGAATTCAAGTGTTAAATTCTAATATCCTTGGGAACCAATAGTTCACAAGTTTCTGATCTGATCTGTGCTCGGGTTTTTATTAGGTATAGCTGAAACTTTCTGAAGGATTGTTCAAAGTTGGCAAATTGAAACTCCACAGGTTGGCTCTGGGAATGCTGTGAGGCAGCTTAAGATAAGACTACAATTCAAAATGCTATTCGTGCTTAGCACCTGCCTTGAAGAGGCAGAAGGGTACTTGACTGGCTACTAAATTAACCACTTTTATATGCACAAACAAAACCTATATTGCAGCAGGGATGGAATGAACTTGAAGGATACTTAACTGTTATGGTGTGTGCAACAGTTCAGGGCGCTCCTAATGAGGGAAACTAGGTTGCAACCAGGGGAAATTAAGAGTCACTATCTCAGGGGCACTGTATCCTTGCAAACTTGTGTTACTGCTCAGCATGTTCACCTCTGTGCAGTCAACTTGCCTACAGTTCCAACTACAACTTCCACAGCAGGAATCACAACTTTGAGAGATCTTGCTTCTTCACTGGCAGAAATACGACTGGCCACGAGTGGGGGTCTGGGAGGGCTGAGGTGCCCTGGAATCCCCACCATGGCCTCCTCACTCCATCAGCCCTTAAGAGGGGGAACAATGCTGCCAACCCTAGTTCCATTTCTCTCACTGGGGGGACTGGTACTTCTGCTGTCTTGAATTCAAACAAGAAGGTGGCTGGGGGCGGCTTACAGGTGCTATTAGCATGGAGTCATACATATCTCCCTTGATTGTATTTTCACTGCTATTCAATTGGGAGTTACTATTACTAAGCTATAATTAAAAAAATGTGCACACATGTTTGATTGTAATCTAATACTTCGTACCAGGACTGTTTCAAACTGAACAGTTAGGTAAACAATTAAGATGTTGTATTGCTTCTAAAAGTTTTAAAATTGTCTAATTTGTCATCAAGGAAGCCCATTTTGAAGACGTTTGAAACAATTTCTGGATTTTAATCCTTTTTCATACGAATATGTAATTATTTCAAAGAGATCAAACAAGTGGAAAATTTCAAAAGAAAGGATGAGAAATCAAAGTTATATATTCTACCAGAATATTACTCGAACAAATTTTATCAACAATGAAATTAGGCATTTAAGAAATTGAACCTCAAATTTTTACAGAGAATTATACTTGACATCAATAAACATCCGGAAAGATCAAAAGCTAAAAATTCGATAAATCCAAAATCTTCTTTTGAATAGAAGAATAATATTTTGAACAAGTTCGTTTGCAATAATATTGAAAACTGGAATTTTGTTCTTGCAAAGGAAAGTCCAAGATTGTATTCTGATTCCTACTGTTTTAGATCTTCAAATATAGCATTGTCATTCACCACTACTGTACTGAATAGGTTCCGTGGTGATCCCTAGAAAATGTAAACAAAACTGAATTATACCCAAACTCAAGCTCACTGGTTGTATTGGTGTATGTAATCACTCGTGGACAAATTGTGTGGCTAATACCGACTAATGGCGAAGTTATCTAAAGCTGAAAGACTCATTTGTTTTTACTCGTTCGTTTTGGGAGGCCTGCGATTTTCTGTGATAAGTAAGTGTTACAATGAATTATTCACTTTAGTGGAATTGTACATCATTTTGACACTAGCCTTCCAGAGGGATCCACACTTTATTAAACCTTTATTATTCCACACTTTAATAAATTGTAATAACCCAAAAGACTTATTGTGAGTTGTTATATGAATTATAATGAGCTCACTGCTGCCACCGAATGACAGGAAAAGAGATAATTTTCCTGGTAGGAATTTATCACGGTATTTACTTGATTTCTAGGTAGGTTATATTGCTGCCACTGAATTACAATTATGTACCTAATCATGAAAGTATATTGCAAGTTGATGAAATGATGAATAAGGAGGAATTAATCATGACATTTGTTTTATTAAAAGAATCTAGACTGCATACACCTTTTCCTTAATGAGATTGAATTGCTCCAAGTCAAACTTGGATGAAAGATAGAACTAAAAGATTCCAACTGACGCCGGTAAGCCCGACAGGGAGCGCTTGTAAGGGCCGATGGGGACTGGAATTTAGGAGAAGTAGGTATTGATTGTTATGTCAACATCTCACAACTAGCTGTGACAACTGCAAACAACGTAATAATAATAATAATAATAATAAAACAAACCAACGCAAAGAAACATTGTTCGCTGTAGAGCTAACATTGTTTTCAGCCTTAACCCCCCAAATACAGTAACAGCAAATGCTGGGTATGCTATTACTAGCAACCAAAGATGAACTGTTGGGAGCATTGTATTTGCCAGTAGGTAAGTAGATATCTATAGAAGCAGGGAGTGCTTTAACAAAGTAAGTAAGTAAAGTAAAGTAAACAAGGAATTTCACCTTGGACTACCGGGAGGTGTCGCGGACGTCGCCAGCCGTCCTTCAGACAGGATCGGTACTAGGTCTGACGATTTCGCTCGTGGCTTCCAATTGCCTCACGCCCCTAGGTTGGGAGCGTTTTGGATTCACGTGATATCGAGATCAGAGGTGAACTGTCTAACGACAGGACAGGTATACAGCACTTGATAGGATTTTGGCCCTAATCATTGGTGCCAGCCGTATTCGAACTGGGCAAATCAGTACTCCCACTGGAAGTAAGCAGCTAGAGGACTGCTCGCTCGGACAACCTGCCCCCTTAGTGTTTTAACATCAATGATATAAATTATATCTTTCACTTAACCACTGACCAATAAGTGAATGCATACTACTTAAAAAATTGGAACAATACTGGCACTTCACCAGTCCATCGATTGAAAGAACAAACTATTGAAAACAGTTACGTGGAAAGACAAACGACGATAAACTTGTCAACAAACAATGGCACGTCGAACACAAGTCAATTCGCAGGTGATGATCTTGGTAACAGCCATTTGGAAATGTTTGAAGAGCTGAAGTTATGTTTGTCCTCCCAAGTGATGCAATTAGCAGCTTGCCTTCAGAGCCCCCAGCAAGTAGTCGAATGTCGTCATATTCATCAGAAAATACTCGTAAAACCTGTCGGAATCCTCTCGGAGTTCATCGTACAAATGATGAACTTCCCTGTGAACATGTCGCGATTGATTAATTGCGTGAACCCCTTCTACTTTCCGCCCCCCGCCCGAGTAAACACCAGATTCTCAATGATGGGGTTTTCCGCAAAGAAATAGTCATTGTCCATCTTCGAGAACGATTTGAACTGCAGTAACTCTACCAGTATCGCTCCACTCCGAATTGGCCAACTCTCGACTCTCATAACTCCTCTCTTTGCTCTCTTCACTCGCTTTTATCACAGCTCCAGTCTGAAAGCACCCTAATGCGACAGTAGAATCAGGAATCAGGTTTATTTGCGGAACCTTCATCTGGTGGTTATGTCCCCTGCGCATGCTCAGCTTCTCCCAGCCAGTGGCGGTGATGGTTATATTCCACGATTATGGATATGTTGCACGAACTGCACTGTAAGCCGGAGGTCTAATTGTTAAGTAACCATGTGCTTATGGTAGTTTTATCCGTATTTAGAACCATGATATCGGTAGATAACACGTTTTTTCAAGGTTTTACACGTTTTTTCAAGGTTTTTCATTCTATTTCTGCACATCCACGTTGAGGATGACTCCTTCATCTGCCACTCTAATGTGCCACTCTAACATGGCTTCGATGTACTTGGCTGAAGCTCTCACTGGCACTATATCTAAAACCAAGCTTGGAGTTCCGAGGTTCGTTGCTCTTCAACTTACAGTATAAACACATTATAATAACAAGCTGCGAGCACTTTTGAAGTTGGAACCATTTTTACCATGGACTGATTCGAATTAAAATTATTCATTTCTTATTTTAGTTACCAGGAACCTACTATTTCCGTTTTGAGTATGGTGCTAATTATGATTATGACAATACTGGATGAATATTATGGAAGATGAGGATAAAATTAATTTAAATTTGAAGAAAAAAACGCTGCAAATTCTTTCACTGGGGTTTATCTTTCAATTGGCTGGCATTCATTATTTGAATTTCTACTAAGCTTTGGAGTGTGCGTGTTTCACAGGTGACAGAGCGGTTATTGAATTTCTGGAGCACGTAAATCTGTTCTCGACCAAAATACCTATTTGGATTGATCAGTTAATCATATTTGTGTGTCTCCTGAAATTCAATAATCGCTCTATCACCTGTGAAACACGCACACTCCAAAGCTTAGTAGAAATACAAATAATGAACGCAAGCCAATTGAATAATAAACCCCATTGAAAGAATTTGCAACGTTTCTTTATTGAACCTCAATACCCCCCCACGATAAAAACATCTATAATTTATCAAGTCCTTTAGCACTCGTATTGCGTTAAAACTTCCCCAAATCCAAATTTAAAAGATGTAGCCAAAGGTAGACTGATGTAGAGGAGACACACAAATATCATCAACTGATCAATCCAAATAGGTGTTTTGTTGAGAACCAATTTACGTGGTCTATGGATATCTCCTGGAATTCAATAATCGCTCTATCACCTGTAAAACAAGCACACTCCAAAGCTTAGTAGAAACTCAAATCATGAATGCAAGCCAAATGAATAAAATTGAATAACAAACCCCACTGAAAGAATTTGCAGTGTGCGTGTTTCACAGGTGATAGAGCGATTGTTGAATTTCCCCCCCACAATAAAAAACATCTATAATTTATCAAGTCCTTTAGCACTCGTATTGCATTAAAACTTCCCCAAATCCAAATTTAAAAGATGTAGCCAAAGTTAGACTGATGTAGAGGAGGCACACAAATATCATCAACTGATCAATCTAAATAGGTGTTTTGGTTGAGAACCGATTTACGTGGTCTATGCATGTCTCCTGAAATTCAATAATCGCTCTATCACCTGTGAAACACGCGCACTCCGAAGCTTAGTACAGATTCAAATCATGAACGCAAGCCAATTGAATAATAAACCCCAGAGAAAGAATACTTATTTACCCCACTAATAATATTGAATAATATTTACCTATATATCATCAGCGCTTCATGCATATCAGAATGCTTCAACCCGTGTATCGACTATAAACTACAAGTATCAACATCGGCTATCACTCCAGTATCCAAAGTCACTACAACTCGACGCTATCGGCATCACTAGGTTACAAACAAACAATAATAAACCAAAAAACGCAAATGTTGGCACCATAAATCGGGCCATACATCGGGAATGGTTTGACCTACGGACCTGGGGAGGGGCTCATTCGATTCCTGACGGTATGTTCTTAAAATAAGTTTACACTAATGCCGCTTGGACTTGTTTTGAGTTTTCTAGGGATTTTACAAAACTTTGACAGCCCTTAAAGGGCACTTTAAATTGAGTGAGAGAGCTGGCTCAAGAATTGGGGCGTCGTCGGACCAAGATGGATTTTTCCTGAAAATTTCAGATCTTTTGGTCCAGCCGTTTGGGAGAAATCGTGCGTACGGCGGACGGACGGACAAATTTTGGTTTATTATTCAATAATAAACCATTGTAATCGCTCTGGAAAATAAAAATTCTAACCCCCCTGAAAATTTCATGGTTTACCTTTCAAAGAGTGTAGAATCCGAATCTGCAATAAAAAATTTTCCGTCCGTCCTCCGTACGCACGATATCTCCGAAACGGCTGGAGCAAAAAATCTGAAATTTTCAGGAAAAATCCATCTTGGTCCGACGACGCCCCGATTCTTGAGCCAGCTCTCTCACTCAATTTAAAGTGCCCTTTAAGGGCTGTCAAAGTTTTGTAAAATCCCTAAAAACCTCAAAACAAGTCCAAGCGGCATGAGTGTAAACTTATTTTAAGAACATACCGTCTTAACCAATGCCTAACCAGTAATTACCAAGTAGTTAGTGCTTGGGTCCCAGGCAGTTCCTGACAATGGGTGCAAGTGCTTTACAGTGTTCATGTAGGGCTTGGTTTGGCAGGGTGCCCAGGTTGGGAAGTCGAATGTGCCTGGGAAGGAGTTGGAGGTAATGACCTCCTTCTCCAGTCACAATAGACCTACCAGGGTCACAGTGGTTTATTAAGGAAAAAAAAACCCTTAAAAGTCTCATCTTAAATGAAAGGATCATTTTGAAATAAATGATATTTCCGATGCTCAAGTAGTATTAACCAAAACAATTTTACTTGTTACAGGACTGCTGTTCTTCTATCGGTCATACTTGTGGTTAGTTTCACATTTCCTCTGATTTTGGGTGATTCAATCAGGAGGGTCCGGTAAGTACTTAGGTTTTCCGAAGTAATTTATGTTTCATGGTAGATCCCAAATAACCCACTCTCTCTTTTCAAAGTTTGGAAATTTCAGTTTCGTTCCACCAAAACATTCACGCATTCAAAAATGTGTATACCTAAATCATTTAGAGCTACACTGATCCAAACTTTTTGATTTGTTCTATACTCCCATTATACAGGGTGTCCCAGGAGTTATAAACAATCCGACTCCTACGTGTCCTACAACTTATTTCCAAACAGAAAAGTCTTCTAGCAATTTTTTGCCAGAGGCCTCGTTTCCGAGTTATTCGCGATTTAAGATTTTTTTCGTGTTTTCGATCTTCTGTCATTAAAACTATCATAACTCCCTCAATTTTAGAGATAGCTCAAATTTGATGACACCGTTTTAAATAGCGTTAAATTTGCTATCTATATGATGTCGGAAAACTTTTTTTAATTGCATTGAAGATGTGCGATTGCTACGCGAAATGGCTGTTTTGTCAAAATCTTGAAATCGCCTGTTTTTCATCTCCCCTTGAAACCCCATTAATGCTTGACGCAGAACTGTGCAGGCCTGGTAAAACGTGCGCCAAAATGTCAGCTTTCCATCGTTGTAGTCGTTTTGGTTTTTAAAAATATTTTTAGTTAAGGAAGTGGTGTTCAACTGCAGAAAAACGTGTGTTTTCTGTTAAAATTGAGGCTTTTCCAAAAGTCTTGACGAAAAAAGGTTGGAGGCGGAATACACGTAACTTTTCTCGCTGCATCGAATGGTGACAACGCCAGACCTCTCAAGTGACGATTTGTTAGTTTTGTCGGACAGCGACCGTTCGTTTGTGAACAGCGTCTACGGCATTTCTAGGCTGTCCGGCCAAAGTCAAGATAATCGAATAGCCGAGAGACCGCTATTGTTTGTGTTCGTTTACGATTGATTGCGATGAGTTGCATTCATCTTTTTGCTGACACTATGGACCCTTATCAAACCAGGCTTCCGTATCATTACCAACTCTTCCGTTTCGCCTCTTTCCTCGCTGTATTTCCTTCATCGTGGTTTCTATTACTAGCTAAAAATAGCTTACTAGATAAAAAAAAAGGATCAGTTACATAAACAATATTATCTACCAATATTTTTTCCTCATACTATCCGACAAAAATCATCCCAACATACTCACTTGTGGTATAGCAACTCAACTGAAAGCAGCTCATCGCAATCAATCGTAAATTAACACAAAAAATAGCTCTCGGCTCTTTGATTATCCTGACCTTCGCTGGACAGCTTAGGGATGCCGTGGAAGCTGTTCACAAACGAACGTTTTCATTCATTTTCATTTTTAAATATTTAATTTTTTGGTTTATACTCCTATCTTAACAATCTTGTTTAAACTCTAACTCTTTATATGAACTCGATTTAAACCCCAATATCTTACCATTGTCCTACAACTGGATAACATGTTTGAGTAAAAAAATACATTACTAACACTGAATTTAGTCAGAAACAACAAATTATCAACATTGGAACACCCAATGCTACGGCCAAATCAGATTGGGGTTGATAGTACACGGCGCACAAAGCAACACCTCCTTCAAGACCGGGGAGTCGTGCGGGTCATTGCATAACCTTTCCCCTTACCAAGACAATGCCTCCTCTGTAGCTTTCCCAATTTTCAAACATTAGGTCTTTTTTGGTTGTACAGCGTGTCCCTGGACTTATGCACGATCCGACTCCTACGTGTTTTACAACTCATTTCCGAACAAAAATGCCTCAGCAATTTTTTTCCAGAGGCCTCGTTTCCGAGTTATTCGCGATTTAAGATTTTTGTGTGTTTTCGATCTTATGTCATTAAAACTGTCATAACTCCCTCAATTTTGGAGATAGCTCAAATTTGATGACACCGTTTTAAAGAGATAACTCATCGCAATCAATCGTTAATGAACACTAACAATAGCCGTCTCTCGGCTCTTCGATTATCTTGACTTTGGCCGGACAGCTTAGAAATGTTCACAAACGAACCGGTTCATGCATCCGACAAAACTAACTCAAATCGTCACTTGAGTGGTCTGGCGTTGTCACCATTCGATTCAGCGAGAAAAGTCCAGCTTCCAACTCTTTTCGTCGAGACTTTCGGAAAAACCTCAATTTTGACAGATAACACACGTTTTTCTGCAGTTAAACACCATTTCCTTAACTAACAAAATTTCAAAAACCAAAACGACTACACCGTTGGAAAGTTGACATTTTGGCTCACGTTTCACCAGGCCTGCACAGTTCTTCGTCAAGCATTAATGGGGTTTCTAGGCGAGATGAAAAACAGGCGATTTTATACTATTGGATTTGATACTTATTAACAAATCCATAAGAAGTTGCTCTCTGCAGTTTAATTGTGACGAAGCTACTAGTATATGCATTATGGATGGCATTTAATAAGAGAGTGACATTTTTCTGTAACATTCTGTAGTATACTGTGATGTTTCAGCTACGGAGCATTAATATTACTGATTTTTGTCTGTGCTCTTCTCGGCGGCCTAATCCATTGCCTGAAACACGTTTTCATTAATGAGTACGATCTGCCTAGTGATCAAACCCGGTATTTGAGCATGAAATTTTTCGTCGTGGAGTTAGAATACATCGGTAAAACGATAGGAGGGTTCCTGGCAATGGGAACTATCATGGAGGAGCCATCTATAATCTTCACAGGCAGCTGTTGGATGGGTTTTGCAGTATTGCAATTATGTAAGTTAAACCTTAATTTAAATGAACATGATTGCAATAATAGAGATTTTTGTGCCTTGTTTGAGGGTACTGCCTACACCATCGGCTCTTTTGCCTAGGGTGCGGTTTCCATTTCTCACAAATTTTTCCGCTTTTCAATAGCAGATCAAGCTTGAAAACGCAGTTGAACTTGGAAGGACTTTACGTATGCGAATGCGTTGACTGTATATTTATTTCTGAGCGATGAAATATGTGGGGGACCATTTACAGCCAAACCCGCACATTCCCTGAAAATTTCATCAAAATTTGATCAGAACTGTAGGAATTTTTCTCATTGGAAGGATCTGAAGAAAAAAAAAAACAACAGACAACCACAAAGACCGACAGACAGACAAAAAACGAAAATCTTTCAAAATGCGAATGGAAATTTTGATTTTTGAGAAACAAAATAGAGAAGTGATTTTTATTTTCAGACTTGAAAATATAAAATCAAAACGTAACTCTTAGATTTTGATGTTCATGATAAAAGACAGATTGTGGCTCTTCTTTTTTGAGTCGAAAAATAAAAATCATAAAGTAACTCTTACTGCTGATTCAACTGCCAACAGGTCAACAATATTATTACTACATATTTTCAATAATAAGACTTGGTAGAAGAATTTGTATAACCCTTCAGTGCCCACCCAAAGCAAAGAATCGCACTTTCTGAACCTAAAAGTGAGCCCCCCCTCAACCTCACAACGACACGAGCAATCATTTCCAAAAATTAAAAATAAATCGACGAAAATAACGAAAAATTTTAAAAATAATTTCCAGCGTTTCATGTTTTTTTGTTGTTTTTTTTTAATGACAAAATTTTTTTTTCTCAGAGATTAAAAAACATTTTCAAACCCTAGTATAGATTGCTGAAAGTAGCCCCTTAGACTATCGCAATAAGAGTTACGATGTTTCGTGCTGTTCTTCTAATAGATTCTACAAATAAATTTCCAATATCATACAATTTTTGCTATATTTGATTCATATTTGTAGGATCGCTAATAATTATTATTGTGATTTTATTCATATAAAGGCGGATGTTATTATTAGATTCAATATTTATCCATGAGTCATGTGTTACAACCATTTGCTTCGTCGTTATAGAAATTTTCACTTCCTGACAATAACAAACCATGAAATAGATAAATCGCAAAATGAAAATCATCATCACAAAATACACTCAAATTTACTGAATTTCGCATTCTACACGGATGAAATCTGATATAATTTCATACGAATGTGGGTAGCTACGGGTGCGGGATGAAAAGAAAATATCACACCACACCCAGACAAGGGAGAAAAAGTACAAAACTCACGTTACAAAATAAAAGTAGTGTTTCCAGCCGTACGAACTACGGTCGTTTCATCTCTGCCAGTGATAGTTCGAATGCTGAAAACGTCATGCCTGGGTGGAGCTCGAAGCGGCCGAAACTAGATCAGATGGATCATGATGAATTTCATTCAAGATTGGTCTGCAGTGATTGTCAAAAGAAGAAGAGCCGTGTAATAGTCAAGTGCTATTCATGTTATGGAAGTGAGTACCGTTTAGATACCTATACGGCTATATGATTGCTTACGAGGGACATACAATATGTAAGGTCTCCTGATTTTAAAGGTGCAAGTTATCACACAAAGGTTTATTGTTTCTGAGGTATATAGAAGATTTGAGTTAAGGGCACGAATGAAAATGGAACAAGATAAATTTATATTTCGGCTAATTTGCCTTTATCAAATATAGAACTAACTATGAGCAAATTTTGCTTTGCCAAGAAATGTGGAGCTATGGAGTCATCACCCAATGTTGAGACCTGGTCGTTCATAGGCTCTCAGCACATTATTTTGAGCCTTCTCAGACAGCAGCACCTACGATTTAATGTCTTCTGGCTCTACAGTCCTGACCACCTTCACACCAAAGCAATCATCGAAGGATGAGTTATGGGAGACGGCATGACGGCTTACAGATAGGTTAGGATCTTGAACCCCAACTTTGTCTGTGTTTGTTGATCCTTAAATTCAGCCCAATTGGCAATTGTGCTCTTCCCACATAAAATGCTGAGCAATTTTTTCAGAGCAGCTCGTTGCACACCTTGTATTATCATCCTTGCACTTTTTGTGAATCAGCTGGTATACGCACATCTGTGACTGGCATTCTGCTAATCCTTAGCACTTATACGAGTGGATGTTGTTGAAGGAGGTGAAATCCGAGTCCTCAATGACCAACTCATAGAGGTTGCACCGTGGTCTTCGGCATAGGTGGAGACCAAGCTGTTGCTGATTGACACGCTGAACAGCTGGATGCCGACGCCTGCATTTTACCGAGGTTTACACTGGTTTTTACAGGTGCTACTGAAATACCTCCTGAGGGGGTGGAGTTCCCTGAGAATTCCACTGATCTTTTGAGCCCATAAAAGAAAATCGTCGCCAGTGGAATTCGATCACTTGCTGGCTGTTGCCTTTGTCGATAGTTTACATGGGATGGAACCATTCTGTCTTCAACAAAGTGTCTTGGGTAACCTCTTTTCATCAGTTCGCTTTTAACCCCAGACAAATGGGCTTCCAAGTTTCAACTGTACTGTGAGAACTAGTCTGTACAGACAGAGACAATGCTTTCTAGCCGTACTCAGAATAAAACAACTGAGATTTTACAAATGAAATTAAAACTCAGGTTCCCCTCAACCTGTTACTCAACTAAATTGAAGCTTGATTGACAGCGTTATGGCTAGTATATTCACGTAGTATCCACCATGATCGGGGGCTGCTGTCATCCACTTTAGTATCCACTCTAAATACTTGGGTTAAAGACAATCCTGCGATTGATGATCGAACAGGTGATTGTACATCAACCGGAGCAGTTTCATTGAATTCAGGGTACGGATTTCCATCCGAATCAAACAGAAAACTACTACCCTCTCATCGATAGCGTTTGATATGTCGATTTTTTAATATTTCTATCTTTAGGGTTAATGACTTCTTTCTAGAAATAATATAAATATAATAACAGAAATATATAAATGGGCTCTTTTTACGGCATTTAGATAGCAATTGCAAGATATTACGGCGCGAGGAGCCGAGATTAAATATTGTACCACAGACCATCTCTAATATACTCTTACATAACTACGTGATTTACGTAGAAATGTTATTCTAATGAAGAAAAAATAAACCTTCTGTGTAGTAATTTTCAACGTTTTCTTCATGGGTATTCTGGATGTTTTTCCAGCACATTCTTTTTTAAATTAGACCAATTTATTGTGCTCAAAAAGAGCTGTCCCAAAATTTGCATTTCTTTTAGAATAGTTGATATTCTCGTTGAAATAACGGATTTTTTAATCTCATTCCTGAGGAGAGTCACTTATCTGAGGTATTATTTGATGTTTATCACACATGATAACGAATTGCGAGTGTTAGAAATATTAGACTGTAATCTTGTTTTTTGTTATCAATAATTTCAGGGGAAAACGCAAGCAACGTAGTCAGAAATCGCCAATTTTCGCTACAAGGTGGTGCTCATGATAACATGGAATCGGAAAGACCCAAAAACGATGGTTTCTCCTTATGGGGCTTAACTGATGAAGATGATCCGACGAGTCAACCAGATCCTGGCCCGTCCACATCTTCTGGACAGTCAACATCCAAGGAGAAGTCACCACCTCCAGATCAACCGCCACCGCCGCCGCCAGTTGTTACCGAGACGATTTTCCGGAGAAAACGTATTATTCACCAACCTGGGGGTGGTTCGGCGAAAAGGAAAAACATCAAGACCACCGAAGGCCCTGCTAAGAAGAGAAAACGGCGTTTAACCTCGAGATCGGGTAATTGTGGAGAGTGTGACAAATGTAAGGCTGCCCAAAGACGGAAGAACTACAGAAAATCAAAGCCCGCGACTCAGCGACGGAATGTCAAAACGCAACCTGTTAAAAAAGATGCCACGGGTTTATTATTCGTCATAAAAGAAATTGTTAAGCGCCTACCAGAACGTTGGAGGCAGGCTGTGCCAAACGAAAAACGACCAAAGGGAAGACAATCATACCAGAAAAGAAAATATACGAGAAACTGCTCCAATAAAGGGAGTATCAATTGTGCTAGACAACGTACCAAGCGGTATACCAAGGCTACAGGAAGGAGCAGGAAAAAGCCGGTCGTTGTGGACAGGAACTACGTCCTGACAAAGGAGGTCAGCGATTCAATAGCCAATGTTCTCAAGACCATGGATGATTGACGTCTTCTCCCTACTTGATGATCCAACATTTGTTTCGTCCCATAAAAATCTTTTATGAACACCATTGCTGTAAGCTTGTCATTAACCTATTTTAGAATGAGCAACACAGCTCTCGTCTTTATGTAGCCTTAAAAAGTCCAAAATGTTTAGTGATGGTAAAATGGGAAAATGTTTTTCGAACAATGACTGATGATTTACGTCTACTTTTTAATCCATCATTGGTTTCGTCCCATATACATGGTGTCCAGCGTATGATCCGAAAAACTTCGCACAAGGAATTCTACAACTAGTGTCCAACAAAAAGTGCCTCATAGAGATTTTTTTTAGAAGCTTCGTTTTCGAGTTTTCACTTTTAAGATGTTTTTGTGTTTTCGACCTTACGTCACTAAAACGGCCATAACTCCGGCGTTTTCGAAGTATTTGCAAATCTACGGATGCCGTTGAAAGAACATTGAATTTCCCATCGTTTCCGTCTTTAACAGTAATTTTTTGAAGATAACTGAAGGGTGAAAAATGAGCCTGAAAAGTAAATTTTGTCAAACTTCGAAAAAACTATTTTTTTAATGGCTTATTAGACCCCTTCAACTTTAACGAAGCGTTTGAGCCTGTAAGCCTAATGTTTTAGAAGGAACTTTTTTGAGAAAATTGAAATTTTATGCGAAAAAACGTATGTTTTCCAGCACATTTGGTTTTTTTTTTATAATTCGCACGAATTGTTCAAAATATCCCCCGTTCTCGCAGATGCAGAGGGTTGCTCGTCTGCGAATGGAGTCGACCCCACAATGAAGGTCACGGTGGTTTCGGGTGGGTCAGATCCCAGCATAGTGAGTATTAGTGGCTGTTTTAAGGTGTTTTTGATTGGTGGACTTGTTACGGATTTGTTATTACAGCTCCTAGATAATAAAATACTTGAGCACGGGTCTATGGTTTGTGATGTTACAGAACAGATGTTCATGTTACAGAACGATGTTACAGAACGCCGAAATGTTCGGATGGTATTTATCGGAACGGTGGTGCGGTACGGTGTTACGGTACGACAGTTTTGTTACAGGTGTGGTTTTCGGGTGCTCGTGTCTAATGACCACTAGGAGTGGAAAATGCTCGTAACTGAAACATGAATTTTGAATTTTTTTGTTTAATTTATTTACACATCTGTATAAATGCAGCACAACACTCCATACGAGGGTGTTCATTTTTTTGTCAACGCTTATTTGCGTACATGGCTTTTACTCGCATGCTGTAACTAACTCCTCGTCGAATCTAGTCGCATTGAACCTCACTCTCATATTTCCTAGCTGGTTTGAGTTTATTAGTAGTTCATGAATTCCAGGTGGAAGTTTGATGTATAAAACCGAATCTGTTCATTCTCACTCCAACAGCCGAATAGTTCCACTCTTTTTCTTTTTCTTCTTCGGAAACGAGTCTTATCTTTTACCATTCGAAGAAGCCATACTTTTTAGCAATCCAATTTCCGCACTATCTTCAAAGTCTGGGTGAAAAATTTAAAAATTGGAGATTAAAACCTTCTTCGGTGATCAACTAAAAAATCATCTTAATCTGAGAGTCGGAGGTCGGCATAAATGATGATTTTTCAAGCAAAATAAACAAATGTGCTTGAAAACACACATTTTTTCGCATAAAATCTCAATTTTCTCAAAAAAGTTCCATCTAAAACATTAAAACTGATTATACCATTGGAAAGCTGAAGCTTTTGCGCATTTTTTAGGCTTACACACTCAAACGTATCATTTAAATAAAGGAGGTCTAATGAGTCAATAAAAAAATTGTTTTTTCGAAGTTTGACAAAATTGACTTTTCAGGCTCATTTTTCACCCTTCAGTTATCTTCAAAAAATTACTGTTAAAGACGGAAACGATGGGAAATTCAATGTTCTTTCAACGGCATCCTTAGATTTGCAAATACTTTGAAAACGGCGGTGTTACGGCCGTTTTAGTGACTTAAGGTCGAAAACATGAAAAAAAAATCTTAAAAGTAAAATAACTCGAAAGCGAAGCTTCTAAAAAAAAATCTCTATGAGGCACTTTTTGTTGGACACTAGTTGTTAAAAAATTATAAACCAAAATTATTTCAATTCAAATGAATTTTACTCCTATGGTTGAAATGAAGTATCAAACGCCAATATTTCTGGCTTATCCCCGCCAATTTGTGATTTTTTAAATCAAAGTTGCATAAGATTTAGTTCTGCATTTTTTCGCACCAAACGGTATTAGAACTGTGTAGAAAGGTTAACTCGATTTTTTATTTTTTATTATTTCAAAATTAATTATACTAGTTCGTTGTTTTTCCATTTTGAACCGTGACATGAGAAGCGACCAAAGTTAGCCTGCCCCACACGATTCTGTACATATTTAAGAGAAAAAATTCTATACATATCCACTGTACGTAATTAGATGTATCCCTCCATTCAGACTATAGTTTCTACTTATATTAAGAAAAATAGTTGATGAAAACAAACCTCATGCCCAATCCTCGTTAATTTTCAGTTATCGCAATCGCTGGACTGAAGATATTTCGGGAGCAAAAAGACAACAAAAACATAATCAAAGAATTTATTAAACACTCGGTCGTAAGTTTTATATTGCAATATCAGAATCCGTTACTTTCCAAAATCAGAATTTCTTTAAGGGCGCCTACTTTTTTCTTTATGATAAGTTGTGCTTCCGCGTCTGTCGAATTTTTTTTTTTTTTTCTTGTAACGAAGAACATTTTTTTGCAAAATGATGTGCATTAGATTTTAGCAGAATGAAGATTACATTGACTTGGAATTGGAGGTGTGACGTCCAATGACTTTCTTCGGGGGTATGACGTTTTCTCGCAAAGCCCACTATGACAATTTGTAGAGAAAGCTCATGTGTCACACTCAATCAAATTCGTTCTCACGCCAGGTCGACAATCACATTGTCGGGTGTCTGCGATAAATCCTTTTCACGCCCAAAATGTACCAATTGTATATTCTAGTTCAATTTTGATTAAAATTTAAGAAATTGTGCGTATTAGGTACTGGTTGGGTACTTAAAAATTCCTATTCCTTCGATTCAATACCTGTGAGTTAACAATTAACGTAGTATTTTTCGCGATTTAATGGTCATATTTCGTTGGAATTCGGGAAGATGGGGAGGCATTGGTCCATAGAGGTTTCGAAATGGTCGCTATGAATTGTATTGCTTTGAGCTGAATCTAATGTGCATACCCAAAACTAAACTACCTTTGGCAACGTCAAAAATCCAAGACTGATCGATCAATTTTGAGGAAAGGACCAGAGATTATTTTGGTGCAACACGAATTATGGCTACAATCTGCGTATTATTATTATATTTTGCTTTCAACGGTTTTTAAATTAATTATTTACCCCCATGTTCGAAGAAGTCAGGGAGCTATTCCGCTTTTCCTAAGAGTCCATGTGATCTTATTGCAGTTGACTATGAGAGCTCAAATGAGCTCAAAGAAGAAAATCAAACAATCGGAAAACTTTTCAGCTGATGATGAGGAAAGGATCAAAATCGTCCATTCTGTTTTACCATTGTACGTGCCAGTTATAATTCTCATTGGACTCAAAGATCTAAAAGTTAGTGGTAGTTTCTAGTTCATTAGTATAACAAATAGAAGGTAATATAGCTCAGTTGTCCCTTCCAATGCCTGATGCGATTGTCCTGCAACACTCTATTACAAGAAAACGTCCATGAGAATACATGCCATCTTAGAACCTTGAAGTACATGCTCAGGATTTTGAGTTTCAACAAACGGGAAGGGGAGCTGTACATTTCCATTACAACTATTGACCCTAAAGTTTCAAGAGCTATATTCTTGATAGCCATGCAACGTACAAGATTGATTTCTGCGTCGATTAAAATGAAAACAAGGCCGAGAAAATTTGGAATTCTATTTTTGGAAGAGTTCACCAACTAGTCCATTTCTGATGTCCACTCAAGCTTTTCTAATGTAGATTTCAAAATTCGAATAAAAAACGCTGCAAATTATTACACAAAGGTTCATCATTTATGTATTTCCTATTTAACGCCGCACCGGGCTACCATAACTGGACTGTACAACCAGTGACAATGCTTCTTAGGTGCACTGGAAAACACACGTAGAAATCCACGAATAGACGAAGCAGTAAGCATTGTAAGCAATTGTGGTGCGCGTTTCAATTTCGGATCATTCGTGCCTGACCCAAAAGAAAGAGATTCTAACATCCAAAAACATACGGGTGCCCAGTTTTTTTTTTTTTTTTTTTTTTTTAATATTCCCAGAAAGTTATTGCCAACGTCTCTTGGTCATATCACCCGTTGCTGGAATCTACTGCTAACCTCCGGTATCGTATATCGTCTTACTTGGTCCTACTTGGGCTTTCGCCAGCCACATCGTCTACCTCAGACCCGTTGAACTGCAGCCCGTCCTGGTATTGCAAAATAATGACCAAAATTCTGAACGCCCGTTATTTCGATTTTTTTCAAAATAAATCGAACTAATGGGTTGATATATTTTCAAAGTCCACATTTTTCCTTTTATCAACATTCCTTTTCTCGACGGCTTAGTTGTGTAAGGCAGTAAGTCCAGAAATCAGCTTTTTGAGAAAATCGAATTTAAATTTTTGGCTTTCTTAGAATCGTGTTACCTTCATTCTACAAACTCATACTTTTCTGGGACTTCGTCTATATTTTATTGAACGTGTTTACTTGAATCAGTGAACATTATGAGCTCATAAAACAACTTCAGGTGCTTATATGGTTCAGCTCCAAGAGGAACTGTGACCTAAAACCTTTTGTCAGACTGAGAGGAATTCGCACGTTTCTCCTGGCTATTCTCCCAAAAACCGAAGTACTTCATGCTTTTTTATTGTACAAAGAATCTTGGAATAATACCGCAGTAGTTGTTCGAACTTTATATTACACAACGCTGCAGTTTTTCACAAAGATTTTCTTACTTGTGTGCCAGCTATTGATCACAGCTGGATGCATGCCTCCTTCGTCAAAACCAATGCTGGCAGAAATTCGTGATTTGAAAGGAGCCACATTCTGGCCGATCTAGATATTTTATTATACCTATCTGCAAAGTGCAATTTTCGTCCGTCAAGGTCTAATTTAACGAATCTTAAATAAGAAACGTCTGCCAAGTGGGTGTGGCACATAGCTTCCTCGTATCCATAACATCCCCTGAAAATTTCATCGAAATCGGCCAAGAACTCCCGGAGTTATGCTTGTGGCAAGGATTTCACGTTTGCGCATGCGCAGAGGCTACTATTGATACAGGGGTCATGAAACTCATAGGGGACCATCTACACATCAAACCAAACAATCCCTGAAAATTTCATCGAAATTGGTCAAGAACTCGGAGTTATGCGCGTAACAAGGATTTCACGTTTGGCATGCGCAGAGACTACTATTGATCTGGGGGTCATGAAACATATAGGGGACCATCTACACCCCAACCCGCACACTCCCTGAAAATTTCATCAATTTCGGACTATAACTTCGTGTAGTTTTGCCCGTAACAAGGATTTGCTGATAGACAGACACACAGACAGACACTGAACCAAAATTGTTCAGAAAGGTCTAAAACGCAAAATGCGAGTGGAATTTTTGATTTAGGAGACAAAAAAATTTCACATTCCGAAAGTGAAAACAATGGTTCCGCTACCTTGGTAGACTCGGAAGCAATAAGTCACCAGATGTTGTGATGCATACGAATTAACGACCAACAAAATAACTAAAACATTCATGGAATTTGTATTTATAACTGTCATAAAACTAAACAGCGGAAATGAAAAATAATTCTTGTCTTAGGTTACATCGGAAACTAAGTGAAGTATATGAAAGGAAGTGACAAGAGTATTAAATTTTTGACAGAAGAATAGGACATTTAGCTTCCGAGTCTACCAAGGTAGCGGAAGCATTGTTTTCAATTTCGGAATGTGAAAATGTTTTGCCTCCAAAATCAAAAACTCCACTACCATTTTGCGTTTTAGACCTTTCTGAACAATTCTGGTTTGTCTGTGTGTCTGTCTGTCTGTGTGTCTGTCTGTCAGCAAATCCTTGTTACGGGCAAAACTACACGAAGTTCTTGACCAATTTTGATGAAATTTTCAGGGATTGTGCGGGTTGGGGTGTAGATGGTCCCCTATAGGTTTCATGACCCCCGGATCAATAGTAGCCTCTGCGCTTGCGCAAACGTGAAATCCTTGCCACGAGCATAACTCCGGGAGTTCTTGACCGATTTCGATTAAATTTTCAGGGATTGTTCGGTTTAATGTGTAGATGGTCCTGTATGAGTTTCATGTTTTTTAGTGCGTTTTCCTGTCAAGATTCAATATATTGTGACTTACAGCTATATAAAACTCTGTTTTCTGGGTTTTCCTTCGACCTGATGCTGAAACTGGCTGTCCCAATGAAAATAGTGTGAAAAAATACTACAGGGACCTTAAAACCTTAGATGGCTAAAAAATGGACTGACTTAGTGCCTTTCACTTGTAAGCCGAAGTTCTGTTGTGAGGAAAAATCACCGATATATCGTTATTTTCTGCCATTATCAAAATCCCTAGATGGGATGGTCTAGTTGCCCCTTCATAGGGCTAAGTCTATAAGCTGCAACACTCAAACGATACGCCCGGTTTGTGTTCAGGGTTAGCAGTTTCGAGAAATGGGAAGGAGGAGCTCTCCATCCATAGCGTACCTATTGACAGTGGATTTACTGTTTTGATTTCAGTATAGCAGGTATACGTGGCAATCGATGGAATTAAGTTTGGATGCTTTCGATAATTCGTACAACCCGCAGAAAATCCTAATGGTGTACCCGTTGGCCGTTGCCATTTTCCTGCCCTTATACCACTATTGCGTCCACCCTTTGCTCCAGAGGGTGATGACTGCGAAATTGAGGACAACTTCCAGGGCGATCGTGTCGTTCTATTTCATGGCGATTTCTCTGGCTTTCGCCACCATCTTGGAATGCAGGATCGAGGTGAGTTCGCTTACTTATCAAATTAATTGTTCGTATGAGAAATCTGCTCCCCAAAAACCTAAAGTTGTGGAGCTCAGAAGATGAAACCGTGCATGTTTATCCGAATCGATAAATCTGTCGAACATCACTAGCAATTTAAGCATGGACTATTCTGGATATTTGCGATGCGGTTTTGTTAAAGGAAAGAGTGTATTTGATAAAAATAAAATTAATAAATATTCTCCGAACTTGAGTACCTATAATTTTTCTTGTTTGAGTGATCGCTTCGGCTTCCGTGGGGTTATAGAAAAGAACTAGTTCGGGAATTTAATAATAATTAACAAATCAATACTTATAATGCTGGATTGAACGCAAAACTGTCTTATGAAGTTGAACCCAAGACTATATCAAATATTAACACCTTCCCAACTGTAATTATTTATAATATCCGACAAAAGTCATGAAATACCAAAATGAGTCCTTATCTTTCCACTGACATATTCGATGTTGCTAACACGATGCGAAATGTATTGATGCATGTAATTGACTATTGTTATGTTTTCGTAAGTATGTAACTGTATTTCACTAAGAAGATGCCGTTGTTTTGTGTCAACCAAAAGAAGTGATCCATCTAAATGTGGTTTTTGACTCCAGGCTGACGGCTTACTGGTCTTGCCTGATCTCAGCTTCTAAGGCTCCATGTAGGATAATGAAAGACTCGTTATGGTCACAATTTGATGTTGAATTTGTATCATAATGAATTCGTTAACCCCATTTATACAGGTACTTATTGCTACTTCTTTTTCGGCTTCTGCAGCTTCAAGTCTAATTGTGTCACCTTTGAGATTGATGAGCCCCAAGGGCCTTCCAGACCTCATTTCATCAATTGCCGGTTCAGCATTCAGTTTGAGGCCTTACCCAACTAAGTTATTGTACTCGTACAAGATCGCTCAGAGTTTTACGAAAAGTCCCTCTCCTTTCATCAATGAATTCATATCGATAAAAAACCGGAGACAATACGGATTTATTTGCTATGTCATCTTAGCTTTGGAGGGAAACTCTCGCTGGCATTACCAAAGCTCCTGAGGACAAATCACCTCCCCATCACACAGAGCTTCGCAGTGGCAGACTGTGATGCACAGCTCTGGGGGGACGTACATTTTTTAAAAATTGTTTGTACATTTCAATTAAGTACTATTTCCAGCATTGCAATTAGCAATGCGAGCTTTAATGAATAAATTCGTTGAAGAGAAATATTCTGCCAAGAAATACAAATTTAACGGTTTTTTTTTAAATTGTTTAATTTGACTAATTTGCTGAAAAAATGTTGTCCAACGAACTTATCCTTTCTTTTGGAAAGCTCGATTTTTTGGCGAAAGAATGAACTTATTATCTCAATCTTGTCATGAGTTATCATTTGAAAAGACAGAGTCAATCCGTAGGGTAGCCCCCTAGTCCCGGGTGGCATTCACACATACGGATAAGCCGGCATAATGATTCCGTTATTATGACATCAAAACTTCGAAACTGAAGTTCACGATGTTCTCAAGGAACCCTGGGAGTTGAATACTACAACGCACGGCATATCTGTGATGCGGGTTTTCACAATACTCTTACCACATGGAGAAATTCCTTTACTTCAGTAAATGAAACAATTAATTAAAGGAAACCATCATGTTTTTTATCTTTCTTTCTTTCCCTTTGGCCCACCAGCGGTTTCCTTGGTCCCCCTGACAAGACAATCCTGTTTGGAAGTCAGATTCGACCGGCAGCTCAATTTTGTTCCAAACCTGGGCAACATCATTTCATGCGCTTTGAGAATGTTTGGTTTTATAAAGCATAATACAAGAAAGTTTGCGAACATTCCAGCTCTTGTGTCTCTTTAAGTTACCCTGATGAGACCAATCCTTGAGTATGCCCCGCTGTCTGGAATCCCAATCATGAAATTCTTAGTTCACCGTTTAAGCAAGTGCATCATATTTTCGTTTAGACTTTTGTTCTCTCTAAGCCCTAAACGCTGAGTTGCAAATTTATAAAAATGTTGATAAATTTAAGGGAACCTTAATCGTAATATACGATGATGAACAGCTGAAAGTCGAATGAGGTGTGGAACTTTACTTCCATTCTGAAAGCATCGCAGTACGATTAATTACAGCATACCTAGTTCTTGCAATGATCTTTGATGAGCTTAATGTGGATGGTCGAAAATGTACAAGGTATTGTACGCCATGCATTAATATTTCATGCTGCTAAGGATGGTGTTGCTGCCCACAGTCGATTTGTGGGCCAGGGTCGCGGTCAAGCACCGTATTTGACAAAGTGAATCAACCACAAGTGAGCAACCACAGGAAGAGGAGATGTCGGTAAGGTACCAACCTGGGATTCAAGATGGAAATTGGTACATAATGTTAACTATGAGGAGATCGAGAGCTGTGCGGGTCTCAAATGTATGGATATTTGTTCCTCCTCAAACTTGTGACGGTGACACTGAGAGGGTGGGCCATGACTCCAGTACCCAAGTTGATAATCTTCGTACAATTTGCACTCACAAATCATCTCATGAACCGTCCTCTGACACATTTTCCGAGAGAATACAATCTCGTTCTCCAAGTCTCACCATCAGCTGATCTCTTTTGCCAATCGTTTTTTCTTTTAAAAAATCAATTAATAACATGCCTGAGGGCTTGAAGTGATTGTTGTACTAGAACTTTTGTTTGTGCCGTGTTACGTAGTATTGTTTATGTTTCTTTCTATAACAAGAGTTTTCTCTTTGTGCCATTCTTCTGCTGATGGTGACACCGTAATACCCTTAACCCCTGCAACGAAATATTAGCAAACATTTTCGAGACGCCTCCTATCTCTCGGCATGCCGCGGCCGCCGCCGTGCACTCGCAACCTCAGCCTCTGTCATCTTGCCTCCATTGTCAAAGTCGTCCACTTTTATTGGTTTGGATCTTCAGAATCCCTCAAATACTGTGTTTCTACCACTTCTCACGGGTCCTCAGCATCAGACAACAACATCTATTCTGAATATCTGTGTTACACAGATCTTAACGTCGACTTAAGTATATGACTAGCAGCACCCAACCAAATGGTCGTACTTAACGCTTATAGGTTCCAGATGATTAAGCACCACTGCAACCAATCATCAGCTGTAACTGTTCATCGCACCTCTGCCGAATCCTCCACTCTCAGGTGGCTCTTTTTTTGTGTCAATCATCAGCGGACTCACGCGTGAAATTATCACCCCGTCAAAAGAGTCAGAATTTCGGTTTCCATATTTTGAACAATTCAATCATCAAGCGACTAGTATAAATTTACTATTCCATACACACCAAGAATTCCATAACTTGTATAAGTAAGCTATTCTAGGAAAGAAGCTCATCTTTTTTGCTCACAATGTTCGATTTTTCTTTCAATCTTTTCTTGCATATGCGTATGTATTTACAATCAATAATTGATTATTGATAGAGATAACTCTGACCATGCACGATCGTCACAAAACAATTTTAATCTCAGGTATTTGGTATATCCAATCGCGAAAACCCTATCTCCAAACCATCCAAAACAACATTTCAGCATAATTATAGATACGCTTTATCCACATCATTCTTAAATTGATCAATACTAAAAACCATTTTAATTTTTTTTAAATTTGAAGAGTTGGTCAATAGTCTTCGTTTTTGGACATTTTGTCCCCCTAAATCGGTCATTCGTCGCACTGTACCAGCTAGCATCATATACATTTGCATTTATACATAATCAACTAATTTTTGCAGGTGAGCCAAAATAAGGCGTACAGGAACAAGACAATGAATGTCGTCGAAGTGTACAACTTTCTGCCCTGTACCGTCTCCCTCTACACCAAATGCTTGGGTTCAGTGAGAGAGCATATACCTCCACTGGAAATGAATACGATTCGATGTCAAATCTTTCAAGAGTAATAACAATGTTCATATCATAATGATCGAATTAGGTATTGGTAGCTGAATCTTATAATTTTAATATCACCCATGTATGCTAATACGATCAATAGATTTTTAAAAAATAATAAACCTTTGTAATCCGCTAAAAAAATGTACAAATTATTTTAAGGTCATCATCTCTACATTTGTTTGTTTACGTTTTACATTGTGTGGAGTCCAAAAACATCTGCCAAGTTCTATACACATAGGTAATAATAATGTACACCAGTAGATCATTAAAATATTGTGAACAATCCTTGTTACACCAATTCAAGAGACCGAAATGCCATTGGACGGTAACTGGAAGGAAAACTCCCGGAAAAACAACAGCTAAATCTGGTGAAGACGCCCAGGACATTTCCAGAAAATTCTGGATAGAAGGCAATCACGGGGAAGTTGGTACTGATCTCGCATTTTTCCATGGACAAACCAATTGTTCTTTTGATTATCCTACCCAGCTTAGTTAAATCACTATTAGCTACTTCTAGATCATGAGTTTGTACGCAGGATGGTCGTACCGAATTTTAGATGTAGATAGCTGATTGCAGGGATATATCCTTAGCTCTCTGTTGTTTGAAAATTTTTATTGATGACCTAGACATCTCCCTATTGACTGGGAGAGTAGGAATTGGTGACACTATGATAAAACTTCTATTGTATGCTGATGACATTGTTATTTTTGCGGAAACTTTTGAAGATTTACAGAACCTTGAACATTGAACTCTTGAACATTTGAATCATCTTTGGGGTCTCACATTGAATATTGATAAATCTAAAGTCATGATTTTTACGAAAGAGGGTGGATTAGCTGTTCAGGATAAATGGTTTTAGGGTACAGAAAAGAAGAAGAGGTAAAAGAACCATAAACACCTAAGCAGGAGGGCTACAGCTGAGATAGATGCTGTTATGTCACCGGTGGTGTCTCTCAAAAATATGAACCTGTTTTTCAATGCCATATGGCTGTTCGGTGCTGAGTATCGAAAGTCTTAGGCCTTGCGCAGTTTGATTTTGTAGAGAAAGTTTTGAAATACTTCGTGGAAAAGAGCTACCACAATTTACACCTGGTTACATGGTTATGCGCGAAGCCTATTTATCTCCAATTTTCTGCCATACCGGCGCACTTATGCATACTGCACTTTAGTTACATCCTCATGGTTCTGGAGACGAATTGCAAGGACCCCCAAAATTTGGGTTGGAGATATAAGATTTTCCGCAAGTATACTGGTGAACACTTTTGGGTTGGCGTGGGGTGCGAGCAATTTAAATGATACCTTCAGCAGACAGGTACTGAATATAGGCGAGTACGTACGTAATTTCCTTTTGCCGACTGAGAGATTCGATATTTATTGGCATCTTCCAAGATCAGTCATTTGTGCAGATATGACCGATAGGGGAGGCACAGGTCTGATACTGGGTACGAGTCATTGCCCCGTACTCGGAGTATACAGGAAATCTGTCAACTCCAAAAACAAACTTGATCGGGTGGAGATTTTGTTCATTATGAACTGTATGGGTCTAGATGGCCAAGTACTGTACAACAGCTTGGAGATATAGCAAGTTTTTGATTTTCGAATTTAACTATTATCAGAGTTGTCCATTTTATTTCCAATTCTTAGGTTCTTTTTCTCAAGAAGCGCGAGGGATGTTATTTATTGCACTTTCACTTTCTTAATGAACTTGTTGTCTATGATCATTTATTGAATCATTTTTCTCAATTATTATTATTATGGTTATTATTATGTGGTAGCAGCAGATTGATTATACATATATTCATGGCATTATCCGAGCCGACGTGTTCAACATTGCTCGATGAGCTTTTCTCGTTAATTTATTTTAGTTTATTATTCAATAATAAACCATTGTAATCGCTCTTGAAAAAAAATTCAAAATTTTGCTCTGAAAATTTCATGGTTTACGTTTCAAAGGGTGTAGAATCCGAATCTGCAATAAAAAATTTTCCGTCCGTCCGCCGTATGCCGTACGCACGATTTCTCCCAAACGGCTGAAGCAAAAAAGCTGAAATTTTCAGGAAAAATCCATGTTGGTCCGGCGACGCCCCAATTCTTGAGCCAGCTCTCTAACTTAATTTAAAGTGCCCTTTAAGGGTTGTAAGAGTTTTGTAAAATCCCTAAAAACCTCAAAAAAAGTCAAGGCGGCCCAAATGTGTACTCTTTTTGAAGAACACTCCACGAGGAATCGCATGAGCCCCTCCCCAGGTCCGTAGGTAAAAAACCATTCCCGATCTATGGCCCGTTTACGGTGCCGACATTCGCGTTATTTTGGTTTATTATTGTTTTTGTGTTGATATCAGTAACCTAGTGATGTAGTGAATTGTAATGTGGATACTGGAGTGAACTCCTAAAAAGCTTTGTAGCCGATACACGGGTTGAAGCATTCTGATAACAAAGAATGTTTTTTTTTTTGTGCCAGATTCGCCCCCACAATCTATTTCTCATTACTGATCTTAATAAATGTAACTGGAATTACAAACAAGGATTTGGTAAGAACTGCTGGAAATTTCAAGTTTCAAATTTCAATTTTTCAGCGTCTAGGTTTTATTGCTTCTGGAATTGACGAAATTGCTGCAAATTTTGTATTTTATTTAGATAATTGGTTTGACTCTATAATTGTTATTTTGACAGGTACCAGCTATAGTGAGTATTGATTTTCTATTTGTCAATAGGCTTGTTCCTGTTTATTGATAAATAACTAAATTGATACAAAGTGACATTTATTTTGATTTTCTCATTTTCAGTTATAATGCGATATTGGCTCAAGGAATTTGTAGGATCGGGAATGCATCAAGGGTTTTTGAAATGACTGTAGTGCTGAACAAACTGCAGGTGGGTGCAATCCTTAGTAACTTTCTGATAAAACTGATGTTAGTTGATTTATCTCTGATCCATGAGAATAGCGGCATACTGCTACATCTGATATGACCTAATTCAAATTTATTTATACAACTTTGACATGACGTCTATGCCTTCAAAACTGACGCGACCCTTGTGGATCATTTTGGAAATTACTCCTTCCAACCAATCTTTCAATATCAAACAATTTATGGAGTCCATAAAAATATTCCCTACTACATCCCTCCCGAGCTTGAACGAAATGAGAAAGAGACCGTGGGATCGGCTTTGGGAAATCAGACGTTACGATTGATCCGCTGGCTATGTATAAGCCAGCAATTTTATTTATAATTTATAGGGGCCATCTAGGTGTTAACCCCCATGATCCGGGGAGATGGAGGTGTTTCTGAGTGAAAGATAATGTTCGCAATGGCCGGGCAAGTTACTATTGAATGCCTTCCTTTTCTGAGCCTGCAATTAGCCTGCAATACCCAGATGATACCTGGAAGCTCAGAGGCTCTAGATGCAGCAGATTCAAGAAACAGGATGGGGGAACTATCATTATCCATCAGGGACTCCTGGGACTTAAAAAAAAAAAAAAACAGAACAGGTTTCACGCGAATAAAAGTGCTCGCTTGGGCAGGGGAGTGGTTTGTTACCTGAGTAGTTTCCTTTTCCGAGAGTTGTTGCCATTAGCCTGCAACAAGCAGAAAATACCTGTAAGCTTACAGTTCCCAGGTGCAACAGATTCAAGAAACAGGATGGGGGAACTATCCTTATCCATCAGACTCCCGGGGCTTACGAGAAGCCTGAACAATTCTACGAGAATTAAAATGGTTGTTGGGCAGGCAAATGGTTTTTTACCTGAGTGGTTTCCTTTTCCGAAAGTTGCAGCAATTAACCTGCAACACTCAGAAGCACCTGGAAGCTTAAAGGCTCCAGGTACAACCCATCCACAGGTGCAGGAGATTCAAGAAACAGGACGTGGGAACTATCCTTACCTTTATACTTTATTTCGGCAAAACTTATTTTTATTGATTTAAATATGGATTCGTGGACATTGCATTGACAACCTAGGTATCGTAAGATTATTTTCTCATTTTAATTTAAATCTATTGTAATTTAAGGACACTCGTGTTGCGATGGGGTTCGATTTGAAACACGCTGACAGGCATAAACACGATATCATGCACATACCCATATTCTTCCAACATCTCCATTTCCGAAATCTGGCAGTCTCAGAGTTTCCGAAATTATCGTGAGTAGTCGTACAATTCTACGAGTATTAGTACCATTTTGCTATCAAATCAACAAATATTTTTTTGAAAAGTGCTGTGCACTCAAAGTGATTCAGTTTCAAATAATTCAACAAAAATATAATTCAATACCCTGTGAAAATTTGTTTTAATGGCGATGCTGCGTGACTGAATTTTTTGGTTTTTGTTTTTAAGGATTGTTTTTAATGTGGTGCTAAACCATTCATTGAGGATCGTTCCGGCAGTGAAGGGCATTGGCGGATGGGTCCCGTATGGTCCGGATGCGTTTGCAAAACAACTAAGTCACTTGACCACTTTTCGTTTAGAACTGGTGGAACTTATGAAAGATGGTTGGTAAGTCTACTGATTATATTAGGCTATTAATGTTGAATCAGTGGCGGCAAACCACCACGTCCCGTGAAACCGGTGGTGCACAGGAATCTATGAAAATAGGTCCCTAAGGTTACAAAAACATTCCAGACTCGTTAAGCTTAAGCCCACCAGGGGTTATCCAAAGGGGACATAACAGTTGCTTTTCTTCAGGCGGTTACATGCCATCTGGATGGCTACACTAGCCACTGTGGTGAGGTGTTTCAGAGGAAGTCGCGGGGCAGTAGATACCCCCTGCTGTGCATGTCAGGGTGAAAATGAGAACCTGTACCATGTGGTGCAGCATTGTCCACGGACTCACGGTGGCCGCATTCTCCTTCATGGAGCGGTTGCCAAGCAGATAGCAAGTGCATTGTCCTACAGTGGCTGGGATGTGGAGAGAGAGAGAGAGACTGTATCATATGCCGAGTGAGCAGGGTAAGAAGCCAGATATTGTTGTCATTAAGCCCAATTGGTCTGCCATAATCCGTGATGTCCAAGTTGTCAGTGGCAGCAGGAAAACGGAGCAGACCTGGTGGGCCAAGAAAAGTAAATATTATAGAAACGGCCTGAGGCAAGCGGCATCTGAGCTAAAAGAGGTGGCACCAAATATTATCAAGGTTATGGCTACAACCATGTCATGGTGTGGAGGAGTGTGGTGTGGGGAAAGTGCCACGGAGTTACTTGAACTTGGTATCTCGTCAGGAGTACTTTGTTATCACCACCCTCGTCATTCGGGGCTCTTACTTGAACTGGTAATCATTCTATAGGGACGCTTCCTTCCATCTCCGTGTGCTAGGCCTTTGAAGAGAGATAAAAAAAGGTTGTGTGTGACCAGCTGAATCAATTGTGTCTAATTTCGTTTTTAATCGATCTAAAATGCTGAAATATGAATGTGGATTCTGCACATATGCAGAAAGAACAAGATATGGAGGCGCGAGGAGCCGAATTTATACAATGAGACAATGTACCACTGACTACGTCTGATATACATGGATAGAATAGGATTATTCTAATACAGAAATCATAAACCTCTGAGAATAATTTGCAGCTGGTTTATTTTATCGTGTGAGAATAACGGCAAGATTTTTGGTTATAAGACAATAATTATATTTTAGGTTATGAAATACATTATTAATAGTTAGTAAAGATGAAACGACAGTGTGCATACATTCGCCCCTGATGAACTAGTTCCTGTTAATTTATCGAGATTTTTTTTCTTCAAAGGTACGTCATCCTTATTGACAACCGCACTGCTCAGCGGCTACATTACCAGTCGTGGAAATCGTACGCCATCATGATATCTCAGATAAATCCTCGCCAAACTGTCGTATGTATTCGCTTGCGAACTTTTAATTACTATACACTTTGTATTTGTGAGCATCAACGTCAGGTCAGGCCTGTGGGGATCCAAACGGATCAATTCTAAGTTAGAATTTCTAACCTACCCACCTCCAAATGTGTGGGACATCTAAAAGTCTATTACAAGGTATGAAGACACACAATCACCATTTGTGGCCATTTCAATTCTAGTCGGTCTGTGTGCTGAAATATAAATGAGGCTCTCTGCAATGGACAGAACAAGATATAGAGATACCTGGATCCGAGTTCAGATAATGTGCCACTGACAATGTTGAATATGCTTAGATCAACTATGTACGTAGAAGTGTTATTCTAATACAGAAATATGAAGCTCTGCGCCAATGATTTGTAACGTTTTGCAATACCTGCATTTACTAAAAAAATTCTCTTTAAATTCAATTTCATAGTTACTCAATAGAACGGATATTATACGTGAAGGAATTCAGGACGTCAAACGCCTTTGGGACTTTCTGAAAAAAATACCCTCTACAAATTCCTTTTTGCCTCAGTTCGCCCTTTCAAATGCTACGACTCCCAGTGAAATGTCAAGAAATTATCTGTCACAAGAGACAAAAGCAATGACGGAAGACATGACAAATGCATTTTATAACGGAATGCAAAAACTGTACACTGACGCGTCAAAACATCAAAATGTATGCGGTGTTGGGATGTTTGATCAGTCGAGATCGATGATGGGCATAGAACATTTCCATTCCTTTGGAATTCAAAATGTAGTGATTTCGAATTGGGTTGGGAGACATGTTCAAAAACAGATCCTTAACTTCCGTTCTTAATAGGTAACAGTTGGATAATTATTTGAAACTTCTTAACTTTCTTGAACAGATTAAAGTAGTATTGTGAAATATGTAATGCAATCAAGAACTGCAATTCTGTACGTAACATTACAGTAGTATTCATTTTTTTACATCATCAGTGAATAATTGATGGCAAATAAATAGGTTTTGTGCCTTAACCAAATAAAATGAACGACGAATAGTTACTCAATTCGAATAGTTTGTTAGCATGAATAAATTTACTCAATTAATTTAACTAGTGGCTACTTTTTCTCATTAATGCCGATAATATTATACAATCCAGGAAGCGCGGATAATATACGTGCATCACAAGCCGAGTCAACACGTGCTCTTTCAGCTGCCTCAAGTCATTGCGTCCGCGCTTGCAGAAACGATGATCGAAGCCCCCGGTTTTGTGTACGGTCGCAAAAAGGTGAGAATTCATTCATTGATTGAGTGAAGATAAAAAATTTCCCAAAAAAGCAACATTGGGCCATTTTGTGCTGTACACTATGCACTGTATTTTTTAAAAATCGTTACGCTAAATTTTTGTACCCTGCTTTTAGTACTACCTAAGTACTACGTACATAAATTAGTGGTACTATGTTGTTGAACTATTACGCTTTTATTACCGTTACATCATGGGTTTTCTTTGTGTTACATTTAATTACCCACATTTTTCGCTCAAATAAGTGATCAACCAATTCGTAGATTCGAAATCACTATGGTTTCAACTGATTTGTCATATTAACGTAAACTCTATAGTTACGATTTAGATACGTTGAGAAACTCTGGAATTATTTTCTAGATTTTTGCATATAGATTTTTTCCTCCAGTTGTATTTGTTAGTTATATCGGAGTTTAACAAGATTGAAAAATGTTTAGGAAATACCCAATTCCCGCATATATGATTAACTTTCTCCATGGAGTGTGTGGCTCCAAACTGTGCAATAATTCACATTTAATTACAGATGTTCAATAAGACACTTGCTTCTCAAGTCAATCTGAAAACTCCTAGTAGCATTTACAATTAGTTCACTGCCTTCCAAATTGTAATGTTCCCCAAAAGTAGGAATCTTTCAGCAAGTTGTGATTTACGCAGGCAGAATGACAGAAAATAGCTAAATTCAAAGTACTAAATGTGATTTTCGCTATGTTACAGGTCCCATTGCAGTGGAATGAGTTTGTAAGTGTCTTATGGACGTTCAGTTCCTTCTTGGGAAATCTCATTATTATCGTGGGTGGAAGCGTATCACACATCGAAAGAAACGTAAGCTATATTGTTTAACATTTCATAAAAATATATGATTTTGATTTATTTTATTCAAGAATAATCCTTTGAGACAACATTTTCATAAACCTCCTCCTCCCCTCCCTTCTTAAACCCCCTCACTTCAAGTTTCAAGGTGAGTAGATTCAAATTTTAAAAATCCGTCCATCGTATGTCGCACTGGGGAAAAAAAAATCAAAGTCGTTCAATTTTCAATTTTTTTGACATTTTCGAACACTCTTGGACCCCCAAAGGGAAGATGCATGCGGTTTTTGCCATGCATTTTAATTTAAGACCAGTTCGAGTGATGATGTACCACCTTATTGCAATAAAGCGTGAAACGTAATATTGCGGGGTTTTACGTAAAGATTCTGGCGAAATCCAAAGATATCAGTCGCACCCATTTCCCCTTAAGGCCCAATTTCGCTTAGCGCGCATCGTTCGGAAAAAGCGTTTGAGAACGTTCTTGAACAGGATGCGCGTGCCGTGGAAACACTCGGCCGCGCCGAACAATGTTTGTGAGCAGCCTTCGTTCGTACGCGGGCTTGAAATATCCAATTTGGATTTTCCATGAATGCTCGTGTTCCTTGTGCATTCTGTTGAAACAGCTTCTCGTCGGAAGCCTTTTCAGGTCCAGTCTGGAGTCTCCTTTTTCCATTTGCTCAGATTTGCGCGTTTCTCTGTGCCTTTGTTTTTAATTCATTGTAGTCTTGAGTTTCATCAGTGTTTTTAATAATGGCGTGGGACAAGGTAAAAGGAAAGTTTCGTCGTTTTTCATATCGGCGAGAAGTTGTGTGTAATTCCTTCCCCTCAGAAACGAAGATTCCAGATTCTTTGTTGTCTTTTGCGGTTCACGTGAAGTTCCGATAAAAGGATCACCGATGCAGCAAATATCGCTACCTTGGATGAAGCTGGTGCCATGATCAGGGAGCTCGTGGAAGGAACTTTCAGATGGAGGCAAATGCGCGAGAACAACTGCTCGGTTGGTTCGCCACATCCTGTGGAAACACAACCCCCTTTTTGGCGTTTGCAAACATTCTGCTCGGCTCGGCGCGGATTCACACACACCCGTGGCGCGACAGTGGCGTGATCGGATCGTGATCCGTCCGGCGAGGGTAACAACATTCTTCCAGGAAAATGAAGAGGTCTGTTCCCACTTGACCGGGACGTGACAGTGTCAGTGCAAATAGAGCTGACACGGTGCTCGATCGGGCACATAGTTGAGGACGATATGTTTTGAATTTCACAGCCAGTTCAGCGGTCGTTTTTCAGAATGACGAAAAACTGATAGAGTTGGCGCGAAATTTGCTTCCAATTTGCTCAGCAGTACGTTAAACGAATATTCTGACATTCTGAAGTATTCGAAAAATTTTGTTCCATCATCTATCAATTCTTTTTATAACGTGTATTTACACGGGTGTGTGTCTGGGTCGACCTTTAGGCGTCTTTATATGTTTGCTGAGTTGAGAGACACACGTATAGTTCTATAAATTGATCAATTTGTGTGTGGTAAAAATCACGTCATTGAATGGAATGTCAAAACACCAAGAAAGTTTCCGTTTTAAACGTTCTCAATACCACCTGACCTCTCTTTTTCGTAGTAATGTACAGGCATTGCAAAAGGTTCCTACCCTGGAAATTTCAGACCCAGGTTTGGACATGGTTCATTTTTGAAGTCGTACTAAACAATGGAGATACGCAATGGGTTCATATTTTGTTGACACTAACATTTTCTCGAAATCAACGCAATGCCCCTGAACATGAATTTATCATTTATCATTTTGACTCTCTCTACCACCTCAGTTTCCTATCGGCTGTCAGACATCGAAGTTGTATAAATTTTCGGTCTCGAAATTATTTTTCCAGGGTCGTGCTCGATAAGAGGACAGAACAAAGCGCTGACGCTTTGAATTTAATTTTAGATAGCTAGCTAATTTTCTAGTTTTTCTATTATGAACCTTTTTAAATGTTGTCATTAAACATTATTCAATGACATTGATATACATATCATAATAATAATTGATTGAAACAACCCTTAGTTTAATCGCCAATCCCTTTTTTATTCTAATTATGAAATCTACTTATGTTGAGATGTAAACAGATGGCTTTACAAAGGTACATTATTGAAAGTAATAAACCAAAATATAGATGATTTTTTTTTAAATCTATAAAAAAATATAGATGATGCTGTTTATACAAAAGAACAATAAACAACTTTGTTCAATTTTTACAGTTGTCCGCATTCCTCATCGGATCAGCGTGTAGTATCGTGGCCATAGCGCTCATTAGCGTGTTCTTGTTTGACTACTACAGCGCAGACTACGGCGAGGAGTAGTGAGAGAGCGAAACAGCGAATTTTATTGTCGTTAGTTTATTTGTTCGATTAAAACGGTGAATTTTCAATATTTAGATGTCGTTCTTTGTGTAGCTAGTAAAATAATGCAACTGATTTGTGGTTTCAAAGTTTTGTTATACACAGTAAATAGATTATAGAGGGTGTCACGTTTTGTAGACAAGAAAATTAGTAAAACTAGACCAAAACTGAATTATGTGGAAGAATATGTGAGCAGGAAAAGTTCATATTGTGGTTTTGTACCACTCGAGTAGTAAAAATGTTTCAATTTTGATAAGACGCTTCCTTCATTACGAAACTGGCGGTATTTCATCAAAATTTTCTAGTTAGTTGTACATTACACAACAGATCAACTATGTACTATGTCATTTTGGCCCAAATCGGCGGTGTAAATTGCTCTTCATCACACCGGCACAATATATACGTCGAGGCTTCAGATTATCGGAACGTGCTCCAATATATACGGCAGAGGCTTGTGATATACTGAAGGTACTCAGTTTTACTCTCGATGAACTAACGCCCTTATCTAGCATCGTCATTCTAACAGATTCTGAGAGCGTAACCTCAAAATTGGCAAACTTGAGAAGTACATCAAGGTTGACTCACATTGGAGCTGGCGTACTGCAAAATATGGGACGTTTCAGAGAAATAGGAGTGAGAACCTCATTTTATTGGTTTCGTGGACACCATGGTGTCCAAAGTCCCCTATTCTGGCACAGTGAAATACCTGGGTACGACCCTCGATTCAAAATTACTGCGGAGTCGACACATCGAGAAGAAGAAGGAAGAACTAAAACTTGAATTCAGGAAAATGTATTGGCTGTTAAGAGCGGATTCCTATCTATCAACACCAATTCAAACAACGAATTACGTATACATACCTAGTGCTGTAAGTGGAATATATTGTCCAACAGAGGCTAGGCCCGTAGTGTTAGACCAGAGTCGTCACCAAGCCGCGAAGGTGCACAGAACTACCAAACGTCACATTACATAAAAGATATGCAAGTCCCGTTATAATATAGTATAGTACGGTTGGTCCCCTATGGTTTATGCGAAATGATGATCTTCGTCGAGATCTGAAGATGGAAACAGTTAATGAAATCATTATAAAATACGCTCAGAAGGAAGGAAAACGCCTCCACCAGCACGAGAACCCGGAGATGCTCAACGTTTTGGACAACGAAGGAGAACTGCGGCGCCTCAAGCGAAACAAGCCACTGGACCTGATTGTGCTGTGCAAGTTATAGTGCAAGCTAGTTGTAGTGTCTCAGTTTTACAGTCCTATTCTGCACTCACTGTGCCTTAAAAACAAAAAACAACACCAATTCAAACAACGAATTACTTATACATAGGCACCCTAGAGCTATAAGTGGAATACATTGTCCAACAGAAGCTAGGCCCGAAGTGTTGGACGAAGAGTTGGACAGGGTAGGTTTACCGTGTATTTACCCTGTATTTTACTCTGTATACCGTGTCCACTTATGAGATAAAATATTGCTAGATTATGTATCTTACAATCAGTTACAATAAATAAAACCACGAAACAAATTTAATGTTCTTTTCATTGTTTCTTTTGCCAATAAATAAAAGCAATTCTAAAGAGCTCTTCCCAATTCCATCATTATGCGCCCAAGTTGTAAGCCCTTATATGAAAACAAATTCGTAAATCACTTTTTAAGGCAACGTTAAAAGTTGCGTAGATGATATGAAAAAAGCAATCGGTGGTTGCCGCGAGACCTCCAACCTGTTAGCTCTGCCCAGCTCGACGGAACTAGAAATAGAAATAGCTGAGCGGGGGCACGTGATCGAGGCCTACCAGCGTGTATTCCCGACAATAAAACAACCGACAGATGCTGCTTCCAGCTTTCCCCACAGAAACTAAATATGTCAGAAGCCCCAGCCTCACTTCCTTTCGTAATGTACCTTCGTATGTCCCGTACGTTTAACTGTCTATTCCTGTTCCTGCTCGATCAATCTGGAAGAGGGAGTCGGAAGGGAAGTGAGAGCTAGGCAATACATTTGTTGGTTTGTCTAGTCAAAAGTGAACCTTCGTTCAAGAACTTAAAATTATGCAAATTATTACGCAATATCATAACATACATTCAGGGACTTTACAAGCAGAGACATTTAAGACACTTACCCACACATTGAACGTCCATTTAAAGGGTAAAACTCGATATCAGAAGCAAAATTCTTCAAATTTCCGCAGATGGTTTGAATGATAACTCCTACACGTTTCATCGTCGTTATCTACTAAAATAGAAGACTAAATACGGTGATTAATTAACTAGATACAAAGGTTTGTTGGGCTAAGGATCTCGAATCAGTTCAGGGTGAAACCGCGTTCTGAAAAGTGAAAAGAACGAATCAGTTTGGAATTGTGTTCAGCAGAAGGAAAAAACCCTAAAACTGGGTGTGAACTGTTTGAAAAAATAGTGAATCGTTGGTTCCGAACGAATTGGGAAGTTATTTGGTGTGTACGTAGGTAACCTCTTATAAACCACAGAGAAGTCTCAAGATAAATGTCTAGCAGACATATCTTCTCAATGCTAGATCTCTTCTAAGTTGAATCCTGATTTCAGAATGGATTATCACTTGATAAGACAAATTGATAGCCAAATAGTTTCTTTCGTCGGAAGTTTGTAGTGATTGATTTTGGAAACTATAATACTTGGGTAATTTCAAAATTTCGGTCACATTTATGTCACTGATCAGTATTGCCGTCAAATCTCAACTAAATACAGTTTTGTAAGTGTTTTAAAATTTTCTCCTGTGTGGATGTACATGTTCCATGGAAAAGTATGTAAAAGTTGTGCCTACAGGACCCAGGAGAAAATACCAAAGTCCGTATTTCTAACTCCCTACAGCTGTCACTAACCAGAGGTATACAACTTCCATCGTCACTACTCAGCGAAATATTTATTGGGATTGTTATATTCACTTACACTATGAAAGAACACACCATCTACAATGGATATCTGCCTCAGGAAAAAAAATCGGATCAAATCAAGTAGCCTTATCAGCCTATTATTTCAGTGTCACACGGTTTTTCCTCACTCCCTACAATGTTTTGAAAAGTAGCCCCCAACCGACAGGAAAGGGTGTTTATGAAGTTCCTTCTGTTTTGTTCCACCGCTGGTGGTTGGATTTCGCCTAGACCTTCCCAGTCAGTTCTACCGGGAAAACCATCCCTGGAGGCAGCAGTGTGGGTTTTTTAACTCTCACTCCCTACTCCAATAACATTCTGACTGGAAGTTCGTTGACAACATTTTGGTTTAACCAGTTTTAATTGATTTGTGGCCTGTAAAGACGGTGGAAGGCTATAACCTCACTCCCTACAATATCCTGCCAAAAAGACCCTTAAATTGTAGAGAGTGAGACGTGCTTGTAGCAAGTGAGATTTTGGCAAGGAAACCTTAGTATTTACTGTAGCTAAAATTAAGACGAGCGGCGATTCCCATGGAGGTTGGAGGCTCAAGAGGGGAAACAATAGCAGTATATACCTCACTCCCAACAAAAGTATTTTGTTCAAAATGGTGTATCAGCACTACGGTTCAAGATTATGTGTGCTTACTAATATGCCGAGAGAACCGCAGTGGTTGATTAGGAACAAGAAAATTGATCAAATTTCAACTTGTATTTTGTAGAAAAGTCGATACCCAAATGTGACCGTAATTTTGAAATGACCCACTTACTTCAAATCCCAATTACTTCAGAATATAACCTAATTATACAGAAGGGAAGTACTATTCATTTCTTCAGAGTTTACAGGTAAGTTTACTTTCAGTTTATAGGTTGGTATATCTTCTAGATATTTGCGAAAATACAGTGACCCACAAATCCTTGGAGCATTGATAATTCAAATTTCCATTTGATTTTCATTAAATTTTGAAGGATTGTGCAGGATAGGTTCTAGTTCTAGATGGTTCCCTTTGAATTCCAAAGAACTGGGTGTGTATACCCTATAGTACCAGCCTCTCTGATAACCTGTTTAAAACTCTCCCTTGCAAAATTGTTTGTGACTGAGACTATTATGCATCGATAGAATAGCTGGGGGATTGAGCTTAAGCTAAGATGCGTAGCCAGTTCTTTAAGAACGTGAGAAATTTTATATTTCCTACAACCACGTACCGCATGTGTAGAGAAGTCTTCAGCGTTCACATGATCTTTGGTGGACGTGTGTTGACGCAGTACAAAGAAATTGAGGTTTTCAACATTTTTAATGAAATTTTTCTGCTACTTTCGTCAGTCGTTATTTTGAGGTTGATGGTAGAAGTGATTTTGCCCAATTCTCAGTTAAAAGAAGCACTTTTAGCTCTCCGCTTTTCAATGATAGTCCCCAGTTGATTTCACAAGAAAACCTATTGAGGCTGCCAAAAGAAAAATTCGGGGAAATGTTTCGCAGCAAAATGGGCGATGTATCTAGTTTGTATTTCTGCCCCCAATGCATTGCCCGAAAACTTGTTCCAGGAGGCATTTTTCAGAAAATGAAAAAGTTTATAGCTTGTAAGTAGTAAATTCGCCAAATATCAAGGAACCTGGGGTTCTCTTATGCCGATTTAAGAAAACTCCTTGAAAAGGGAAGGGCTGAGGAAAACTTGGTAGGGTACAGGAGATCAGGTTAAGCTATTGTGGGCCACTGTAAAGCTCTCGACAGCAGATATTTTGCATTTTTCTCTCAAGTCCCTAAGTTTTTTCTAATTCAATTATTGTGAAAAGAATGGATTGCACAGCGATTCTCTTTAAGTAAAGGGCTAGCAGGTAGAGATTTCCACGCGATTTCATGAGTCGCAACCGCTTGTCTGTAATAGTTCCGAGGAAACCAAGTGTCGCTCGAATCACGGAAACTGAACTACACGTTAGGGGTCTCCCGCCGACCGTCTCAGAGCGGTGACGTCACTGGTGCTCACCGACCACCGGCCCCTCACCTAAATAATGTACCCGTACTCATTCTTATCCCGTTTCTAAGTATTTTCCCGGAAGAATAGGTTAGTCAGTTGATCTATTGGTAGATGGATGATTCAAAAATGGTTTAATCCTTCAAATATATAAGTACTGTGTTGTTTTTAATTGTGATTATATAAAAAATCAGCAGTTCAAGACATTTCAATTGGGCAGTAAAAATCAAGCTTCTAATAAGCATTACTTGCACATTGTTGTGTGGGACTATGACAATTTCTTGCTCTGGATCAAAACGAATCAGGCTGTTCACTTTCATTTCATCTAAACTCATGACAACACCCCGTTCAAAATCAGATAAAATCGTGGCCTGAGCTTTCAAGAGTTGGAAACTCAAATCAATAAATCCAAGTTGATTTGTCGTAAGTAATCGTCTTTTAATCGAGGACTCTCTTCGAAGAGGGAAGTGTAAAACGTCTCTAACGAAATCAAGAGCCTTGTTGGATATATATCGCAGAGTTATAGCCTTCGCTATACCCTCACTTGACGAGACATATTTTTGAGTTCTGAAATCTCTTTGTTGGCCGCATTTAACTGGAGCCTCAGATTTTCATTTTCTTCCTTCAGTTTATTGTTCTCTGCAGTTAGTATAAGTACTTCCTGGAGCAGATCTCCCGTGTAGGAGCATTCTTTTGGTTGATTATTTTCCGGTATGTCTCTTTCTGTAACTGACGGCTCATAAGATTCCACGGAACGCATCAAAATATCATGCAGGTCTTTGCGATTATTCGAATTACAAATCAATTAGAAAATAAGTTATTGAGCTCGCGGATGCACATTCAGAAAGCTTGAGACAAACTAATTACTTGAAGGCAGGCCTAAGGCTTAGAGGCGAGTAAAAGAGGTGTGCACCAGTGACGCCAACTCACTCGGGAAATCCCCGAGGGGCTGGCCGCTGACCCCTACCGTGTACTTTAGTTTCCGTGGCTCGAATGATGGGATTTGATCGCCACACAGTGAACACATGCCCAACACATGCCTTATGTCACTTTAAAAAAGAAACAATGGTTTTTCAGCCTTATCTAGTTCAAAATGTCAAAAAAATCTCACAAACATTTGTCACACAACCATACTCCCACAGACACATCGGTTTTGGGTTAGGGATTCGGTCTTAGAATGGAAAGTAGCAGAAGATTATTTAAAACGTTTTTTTGCAACAAAATTGTTAGTTAACAATTTTTCGCGCAGTGCTCAAAGTTTAACTCAATTTAACAAGAATGTAAAGCGATAATTTCGAAAAATTCACTCATTCAATCATGCCGCAGCACTGGAACTTTTTTCCTCAATTTTACCTTGGTACATATGTTTTTTGTTATTCCTTCCTATGGTGGGCGGGCACGTGGCGTGAGACACGTGCTGATTCCCCCGGTGTACTCTTCTCTCTTTAGTGTTCTTCCGTTCCTTCCCGCACACCAACCAATCACTTATCTATGTGGAGAAGGAACGCTCACATCAGGATGAAGGGAGTACACAGGAAATCTTTAAATAGACCGACCGGCTGGTAAAGGTGAACGGGATGGGTCTTTGAATCAACAGGAATAAAGACCTTTAACGCTGGAACGCTACCACTAGGAGTAGCTCCTACAGTAATAATTTAGTCACTGGTTGCTTCTATCGGGTTCTTTAAATGAGGAGGTGGCGTTCAAAAGGCATTATGTCCGTTTTTAACAAAAAATGAGTTAGGAACGGTTTCTTTGTACGCCGAATCGATTGGCGAAGTCAGAAATGAACAAAACCCATCGGTTCCCTATGTAATCCACATCTGAAAGTTTCCAAAATGGTCAAAAGGGTTCGGTTCCACCACACAAACACTCGGCATTGGTTCCAACAGTCAATGAGCGAACCGGTTACACCTCCCTGACCAATCGCGTTGTGTTTCTCTTGAAACAGTGGTTTTGAGTCGTAATTTGTTTACTCTTTGTCCCGTTTCACTCGTCGTCGTGTTTTGCAATACACCCTGTTGTTGTGTTTCACGAGAATATTACAATATTTCCTTCAACATTGTGAGTGGTGTCGTGTTACTTGTACTCATACTGATCCAAGAGACGAGGCAATGAATGAAGAAGGAGTGCGTGTTGGAGACTCGAACGTTGCATCCAGAAAGCGCAAAAAAAATCAAACAAAATGGGAAGCAGCCAACATTCAACGCCACAGTGACCCCCACGATAAGAATGTTTTCATTCCCTGTAAGCACAACCAACGCAGTTTCGGCTGCCAGAAAATATCGCCACGAGAGGCAATGCGCATACGAAATTTGATTTTCGAAAAGCCTGTCAAGCACATTCAAGATGGCATCGTGTCAACTTATTTACACGTGTCTGCTGTAAAACGGCACCGCAAGCTTCTTCCGAAGGAAGGAGGCCAGCAGGAAGATAATCCTAATCAACGTCGTCGTCCTCATAACAGTACCAACTCCATTTCGGTCAAGTACCATCTCCCAACCGAACATAAACAAAGGGTACCCGTTTGCGAAAAATTTTTCATGCACGTCACTTGTTTCAAGCAGAAACGTCTTTTCAATTTGATGAAAAAGATTGAGAATAGCTCAGGAATACCTCTGCTGCAGAAGATGAAGAAGAATGTGACTATTTGGAAGAAGATGTTGGACTTCACATTTAATATACTGTGAATCACGATGACATCCTATTTTACTTCTAAACTAGTAAATATTGTGTTCAATTTATACTTTTCGCAAATCCCAACTAACCCAACATTCTACCCCATATAATGATCAATAAATGTTTTTTCTCTAAAAAAAAAAAGTAAATATTGTGTTTAACCTTGCTTTGGCGTTGACAGAATGATGTCGGAAAATGAAGGAAGTCAATTCATCAATTGGCATAGGTAACAAATGTTAGGTCCTATGAGGTGCCATTTTCCCAGTAATTTTAGAAGAAAAATCGACCGAGATGGGTTTCAGATCCGTAGACATTCTTCCATATCAAATAGTCTCAATTTTTTCACTTCCTTATTGCCCGATCTTGCTCAAATTTGGAGGGAAGTTGAGGAAGACTAGTTGAATCATCTCAAATAACTGTCAGCGCAATGGCATTACTGGATCGACTGATCTACAATACAAGCCTCAACTCTTGAAGGCGTTCATGTCTATGAGAACATGACCCATGATATTTTCGGGCCGTGAATCCTTGCAACAAGCTACATATCTACATCTTTCAAGATTGTTCAAAACATTTCAACAATCTGATCATTGTATATATGCATGCTACGGATGCGAAGATACTATGTCCCTCACCCAATTTTTGTTGTTGTAGTAGAACTGGTGTTAACTTTTCGCGTTTAACAATAAAATAAAATAAAAAACTCAAACACAACGGTCAAAATCGTGAGCCAGCTGGATGAAAGCAGAAGCTCACAACGAGAGGGGTGGCGACCACTTGTTGAATGGGGCCCCCTACCATCCATTTTCTTCATCTGCCGATTTCTTGGGCCGTGGGACCGGCTCTTAATGTTGAACATAGCGAAGGGTTCGTATCTACTGAAGTGCATCCCGTCTCATTTTAAAATCGAAATTGTAACGGTATCTATAATATTCGTTTGTTCAGTAGTTATCTTGTGTTTGTAGGTACCAACATATACTTTTTTAGGTATAACGTGTAAAGTTGCGTGCATTTCCTGTGTTTTTACAATAATCAACATCAACTATCCATCCTTCTTCATAGGAGGTATCAAAATACCAAAAGTCGTATACTACATAGGTCTACAAGAATAACTGCTACCATATGTCAACCCAAGGTAAGTTGATTTAAATTCCGTTCATTTTGTTAATTAAATTCAGTTTGTTACTCAAAAACTACACTACCGATTTAAAAAACGCTGCAAATTCTTTCACTGGGGTTTATTATTCAATTGCCTTGCGTTCAGGATTTGAATTTCTACTAAGCTTTGGAGCGTGCGTGTTTCACAGTGATAGAGCAATTATTGAATTTCAGGAGATATGCATAGAGCACGTAAATCTGTTCTCAACCTAAATACCTATTTGGATTGAACAGTTGATATTATTTGTGTGCCTCCTGAAATTCAATAATCGCTCTATCACTTGTGAAACACGCACACTCCAAAGCTTAGTAAAATTCAAATCATGAACGCAACCCAATTGAATAATAAACCCCAGTGAAAGAATTTGCAGCGTTTTTATTGAACCTCAATACCCCCAAACAGTAAAAACATGCGTACGGTTTTCTCTATTTGGGAGAAAATGCTAAATTTCAGGAGGCACACAAATATGATCAACTGATCAATCCAAATAAGTATTTTGGTTGAGAACCGATTTACGTGCTCTATGCATATCTCCTGAAATTCGATAATCACTCTATCACCTGTGAAACACGCACACTACAAAGCTTAGTAGAAATTCAAATCCTGAACGCAAGCCAATTGAATAATGAACCCCAGTGAAAGAATTTGCAGCGTTTTTTATGGTTATCAGAATGCTTCAACCCGTGTATCGGCTATAAATTAACCCTTTTAGGAGTTCACTACAGTATCCACGTTCACTACATCACTAGGTTACTATAATCAAAACAAAAACAATAATAAACCAAAATAACGCAAATGTTGGTACCATAAATCGGTCCATACATCGAGAATGGTTTGAGCTACGTGGGGAAGGGCTCATTCGATTACTCGTGGAATGTTCTTTAAAAAGAATTCAAATTTAAGGCGCCTTGACTTTTTTTGAGGTTTTTAGGGATTTTACAAAACTTTGACAGCCCTTGAAGGGCACTTCAAATTAAGTGAGAGAGCTGGCTCAAGAATTGAGGCGTCTTCGGACCAACATTGATTTTTCCTGAAAATTTCAGATTTTTTGCTCCAGCCGTTTGGGAGAAATCGTGCGTACGGTGTACGGTGGACGGATGGAAAAATTTTTATTGCAGATTCGGATTCTACACTCTTTGAAACGTAAACCATGAAATTTTCAGGGGGGGTTAGAAATTTTTTTTTCAAGAGCGATTACAATGGTTTATTATTGAATAATAAACCAAAATTGTTTTCACTACAAGAAAGCTTCATCTTGACGCATTCAACGTTACCCAATCAAGGGAAAACTCATTTTCAAGTATCAATTTATGAATTGAACCCAAACTCTCTGTTGTTTTGCATACTTGGACTGCCTTCGGATCGGCGAGAATCAGACGCATCGGTCGGAAACTTTGTGGGCAATTTTCCTTCACCTAGCGGAAGAGCATACTCAAAAATAGTCAATTTCGGAGAATTAGATTCTTTTAGTTCAATCCTTTGAAGAGGAAACTGATTTCCAATTAATCTATTATTATCGTTATTTTCGCAAGTCGATTAATTAGTCAAAATTATGAATCGATGTTTAGTCGTTCGATACCCATCGGTACCTATAATATATTGACAGTTAAGACGAGGTTCTTCAAGAGCTGAGACTCGTGGATACGTTTTATTAAAAAGCTTATCTTAATAAAATTTAAAATCAAATCGGATACCTAATAGGTAAAATATATTTTATTTGAGGTTACCTAACATTGTTTTTAAGTATGTTCAACCGTTTACCTACCTACCTACCTTGACAACCATCAGATTGTCGGATCCCTCTGAACTAAGTTGATACCTGCTGTTTCTATTTCAACCCGATATTCATAGCGAAACGCGTAAACATTTACGCTGAAAATATTAGCGATGATAAGTAATCGTTTTATTACGCACCTATAATTATTATTACTCGGAAGATAATGTATGATGTCGAGTATTTCGGGTCCTTATCCCGTAGGTGTCTCTCGATTGTCGAAGGTAAAACAGATGCTGACATTTCGGATCTCAGCTGATGCGTTGTTTCGTTGTTCGCAACCTCCATCGCGCCGTTTTGGGAATTCGCGTTCACAGGTTGTTGACTATCCTACAGGTAGCACCGGTCCTTCTCGCTTTTCAACCGTATTTCTTCCGGTTTTCATCGCCATTGGATATCATCTACTAAGAAGGTCGGTTCGTATAAAATTAATCGAAAGATTTACTTGTTTTTAAGTAACCGTTCAATTTCAGTCATGTTTACCGAAATGGATTCTCATAATCTGGGGTCCATTTTATAGAGCTACGGTGTTTTCATCCCGTTTGTGATTTGGTAATGTCCAGCCATGCTCTGTGTGGGGTTATTTTCGCCAAAGGTACCTGTCAAATCCAAAAATACAGCTTTATCAACTCTTTCTCAAAATTGTCTGTGGCCCGTTTCGAAAAACACCGTGTTCCTATGAAAATATTGCATAAATTCACCCGACCCCCTCACCATTTTCGATAGTCATACCTATTAATCTCAAACTACCTAGAAACCTAGTTACGAAATTCACCTCAAAGAATAAGGTACCTATTGACTTATGCTACGTCTGAGCTTAAACTTGAAACTTTTTATTCTCTGAGTATATCAAATCGCATCAGACCTTGGAGGGAGGTAACTAGTCCATTTTCCATCACCCTTTTGTTGTAAATTGAATTTTTGAAAACACTACAGATATGCAAAAACATCCAACAATTACATTCTCAAAACTACATTCTAATAGGTAGATGAAACATTGTTATCACTTTCGAGGACAGAAAAACAGTCAAAATTGTCAACTTGATTTAACTTTTATACTTTTTATACCTTTATTTTTCTGTTTATTTGCCATGTGTCCGCTTATATTTGTACCAATCCTAATTTCAACAGCTTCCTACATCTATATCACTTTCAAAACTCACTAATTGATAATTCATTACGCGCACGCGCAAACGTAAAACCTACGGGTAATCCCTTCCTTTAGAGGATTGTACGATTAATTTTTTTTGAAGTCGTATAATGTATAATGTAGTTTTTAAATGTCAGTTTTGTTTTGTGTTTTCGAATTTAGCTCTCTAAAATGATTATCAATTAATGAAAGAGTAACTTCAAATATGGTTATACCGTTTGAAACATGGTTAAATTTCCTATCCTCGAGCGGAAAACCGAAGTTTTTGGGTCCCCGTGATCCAGAGGTGGATGATTACTTAAAAGTCTAAAAGTTGCGCCAAAATGTTTGCTTTCCGTCGATATAATGAAAAAAATTTGCTCTGGAAGTTATTGGAATGGGGAAAACCGTTGGTTTTTACTGTCAAATGCATGTTTTTCAACCATAATCGATTTGGTACAAAAAACAAATGAGTTTGTCATCGAATTCAATGTTTTTCTTTCGCTGAATCAATTTCGGATTTTCGGATTTTCAGGTCCATTCTCCTGCTCGGAATTTCTTGCTTGGAATTTCTAATTTTGAATTACGATAATCCCATTCGATCTGGGTTGGATAGCAGGTATAGATCCCTAATTTTTCGTTACGCCCCGGTTTTTTTTCCCTCCTTTGAAACGGCCAAAATCATGTTGGATTCAACTCTGAGGCCCCGTCTAAGGCCTTAAGAGATCCTAAGGTGGACAGCCCAATCCATCCATATCATAACCAGAGTAGATGTAAAGTAAAGTAAAGTAAACAAGGAATTTCACTTTGGATTTTCGTCCGACTACCCGGAGGTATCTCGGACGTCGCCAGCCGTCCTCTAGACAGGATTGGAACTAGGTCTGACGAATCGCTCGTGGCTTCCCATTGCCTCACGCCCCTGGGTTGGGAGCGATTTGGATTCACGTGATATCGAGATCAGAGGTGAACTGTCTAACGATCCAAATTTTAAGCTAGTTGTGCCACAAACCTCGGAAATTTCGAATTTTCTGTTGTGAGGAGGAATGGAGGGGTAATAGACAATCCATTCTAACGCTCCTCCAACTGTTCACTGTTTAATTCCAAATTTGTCTAACAGTCCAGAATTTGATATCGAGAAGAGAGGGTGGGAGGCTTCATTGTAGAACTCCGCATACCCATTTTGTTCAACTAAGAATTTAGTATAGTTTTAAAAATATTCATAAGGGTTTATAATCATGTTTATAAGTGTGAACATATAAAAACCGAACATAGCATGCATTATCTACCAACATGTTTTGCCATACATCTTTTCATTTACCTTGGGTAATGGTTTACCCATAAGGTGCCTTTTAGTTAGTTATTCCTTAAATAATGAACCTTTATTTGACTGAATGCTAATCCCAAACTGTGACATTTTCACCTACACTGAGTAAAAAATGTCTCCGTACACCTACTTTGCTTTTTACGAATATTGTAGCTGCTTCTCACAGGCCTTGAAAAACGGGATACTGTTTGTGTGAATGAACTCACAGACATCTTAAATGATGAATTTCAAGTCAACCAACTTTTCAACTGAACAAACCAGGCGAAATTGACAACAGACGTTAACGAATTCATTTTTATCAGGGCAAAAAATTGTTCGTACAGCACAGCAAAAATCGAGCTCAAAAAATGGAATAATAGCTCGTGGGCCCTCCTTTTTGCTTGACAACTCCCAACAAACGGAACTCCATCGAATCGACGAGCTTTTCAACCAAGCTGGAATGTAGTTGAGGGCACTAGTTCAGAAGCACTTGCTGTACCATAACAATAACAATACACTACACTTACAGTAATAATAAAAAATCGTGGAAATCGTTTAAGTTTGCTGTTTGTTAGCTTCTAACCTTTGTCACAGGCACACATAGAGAGACGTACAGCTACAGTTTTTTTCCACATCTTTGGTCTTAGTTTGGTCTAGAACGGATTAGTGTTCAGCTATTTTTTTATTTCTATTTTCATTTATTTATTTATTTTTAATGTTTGGGTTGTGACCCCCCCAGGATCAATTCTAATAGTCATCCCCTGTACTGGGAGACCTCCATGATCGTCTCCGGTAAAACGCTGATACCGCAATTTTCATGATTCTAGACCTCTGATAGTTGTTTGCGGGTGGAAAGACTCTTGATTGATCCTGTACCGATTCCGATCCAGTTTGCTTCTGGAGAATTCGTTTCTTGTATTTTTGTGTGAACATCCGAATTAGCTTCCCTGAATAAATGAGAAAAGTAAACATTTTTGGGGTGTACGGAGACATTTGTTACTGAGTGTATGTCATAAGACATTATTTTATTGTTGTAATATCAATGTAGAACTAGCCAAATTTCGGGTGTTACCTGTTTGTGTACTCCTTTATAGTGGCATTTGAAATTTTAAGACTGTTATTGGTGAGTAATATTTAAATGAAATATTTCGAATAATTTAGGAGGTTTTCTTTTTAAATGTATCCTTCTGTCCCTTGGTTCAAACATACTTGTCCTCCTGTACGTACCATGTTCGTACCAAGGGCCAAGATGCTCATTTTGGAAAATCCAGTTTTGCTGCATTTAAATGTTTTTATTTACATGTTATTAAATTTCATGAATGGTAGAGAATAGTGCACCCTTCCGTTATTTGCTAAATATAATATGTCGGGGAAAAAATCGTCCAAATTTACAGGGCTTTACCCTACTAAAGTACTCCATGTTCATATTGAAATAAATAAATTGTTGATGCGAGTTTCGAATGTCTCAATCAACAGTTGGGAATATCGTGCATGGTCTCAAAGGGTTCAACGACTTTTTTTTTCATATCCCAGGTTTATTCCTCCTGGGTGACAAACACCCACCACGCGTAACTCTTCGAGCCTGCACAAGAAAAGACAGTTTTTATAATCCAACCGGTGGTTGTTGGTAGGTGGGGTTTGAAAAGGCAACACGTGCTGTACCAAGGAGGCTGCCGTCTGTGGGGCACGAGCCAACTATTTATACTCGGGCTGTTCCATACATACAACGGGGGCCCTTCGCTCTTCAGTCTTCTGAGTTCAGTCATGCCCAGAGCTTTCCTCCTCACCCATCGCCGCTACCCCAAATTGGCACCAGGTGAGTCAGTAAAAAACCTATTATAATCCTCTTGTAGATCATCTTCCATCGATTTGACGATATTGCGAAAGGCCGGAACCTGTATGATTTCAACATAATGCCGTAATTCAGACCGTCTACTTTCCCACAGCAACAAAATGCTGGACATGCAAAATTGAACAACTCTGTAATGCATACGTCTGTAAGTGCATTGGGTTAGTGTGGCTTATAGATGGGAGAATATAATGCTTCAGTTTTTAATAACGTTGGAATCCTCCAACTATTTCTGCACACAACCTTCCGCTTTATAACAATTTTCAATGTTGATTTACCACCATACCATCTACTGGGAAATGGATGAACTCTACGGTAAAAACATCAACATTTCGTCAGTTATTTGTCATGTCATGAAAATTGGTTATAATATAGTGAAGATATAACCATTTATCACTATTACCCTCTTCATTGTCCCTCTTCCATAAATAAATGTGGAAATTTTGGAACGCACACACTCGGAATGTTTGAATTGGCTTATGTTTCAAATTTATTTCAGTTTTAAGTTTAAACATGTTTACAAACTAGACCCAAATTCTTAATCCAGCAAAAAAGAAGGCAGAAAATATCAGCAGTATAAGCTGCATAAACAGCGTTCAAAGGGATTACCCCCTCCATTCCCTTTCCGATAGAAATTCGAAGGTTTTTTTTTTTCACTTCAAGTGTAAACTAAAATTGGGGTCAAACAATAAAAAAATCAATAAAATCACACGAAAACAGTGGAGTTATAACAATATATCAATGATACCCCCCTTCATTCACCTCTTTTCATTATAAAAATTGAAATCTGAAATATATTTAAATACCGACCGAAATCTTAATTGAACACAAAAATAATGACAAGAATCAATCAAGAATTCTTAAGCAAAGGTGGAAAGAATTGGCTATTGAAAATTCCATCTCCCTTCACGGGTCAGAAATAACAAAATTTCCTAGATAGTTGCACAATTAAACTAAAATTGGGATCAAACAAAATGAGGATCCCAAAAATCCCTTGAGCATCATAGCCGGAGTACCGTCGAAAATACTTATCGAAAAAACACGCTTTTTCGGCATAACAATTTTCGGCCAAGAAATACATTTTACCGCTCCCTTCCTTGTATAGGTTGTTTTGCTTTTATCCAAATTATTTGGCCAAAGTTAATGAAACTGGAACGTAAAAAACCACCAATGGATTCAGTTGGTCCTGAGTTCTTGGCATGTGTTACATCCAACCCCAAAAGGTGAAATCATTGGGCTGAATTAAGGAAAAAGTGGATACCAATAAACTAATATTTTATGTTTGTCCATGATAGACATTCCTTAAATAAATCAAATCAATTCGCTCGGATGGCTTTACCCTCATCCGTTTGATCTTCCCAAGGGATATAACTTGGCCAGAAAAATAGAACGTTAACAGGCACGTGAGTCTGAAAGTGTGTGAAATTCGTAAAAATTGCGTAGTAAATTGTGGTGGTCGCATCAACTGATATACTCGTAATTGAGATGGAATCTAGTTTTCAAGAACTCACTTTGTAATTGAGTTTATTATAACTCATTTCATACTTTTCCATGCAAGCAAAGCGTTGGTAGGAAGTATATTTGATCTTGTTAAATTTCAGCTGTTCTATTTGTGAGTTTCCCCGTCGTGTCGATGAACAGTGTATTGCATCATTGTGCATATCTAGATATCAGCTTCTCTTATGTGCCGAAGGAACGAGTAAAGTGTAGGTGTTTATTGAATTATATTTATGACTGTTGTCTAATCATTTGAAAGTCGTCTACAATGTGTGGAGACATATTGATCATCAAAAGAACCCTATCGGCCACATTCCTTTCCTAATCATTCCTACTCAACCATCGTCTCACAGTGTGGCAAATAAAAAAAAAAACTGAATAACTTTGTTTGTTGAAACTCTAAAAATATCGTTCCAACTCCAGAAAATCTTGGCAATCAACAAGTCAACTCCGTTGGCCAGCCCTATTGGTCCCGGAGCAGGAGTCCAAATTCACAATTTAGTGGTCCAAAAAGTGCCAAAACTACATCTATAATGATACTCGTATGTGAAGTATCGTAGTCCAAACTATAATTTCAAGTAGAGTCAAATGCAACTGGTCCAAGATCTCTAGAATGCATAACCTTAAGAAAAATTAGGATTTTTAAGTCGTATTGACCTGGGGAAATGGGATTGTTCTCATTTGACTTGGAATGAATAAATACTTCGAACACCTCGATTTCCTTTTTTTAAACCATACAAATTATAACCATAATAATCTCACGAAGATCTGAATGTTTGTGTCATTGGACCCCAATGAGTCGAGTAGAACTCACGTTGTATCCGGGAAGAAGCGCCAGTAAGTATTTACACTCGTTCCTAATGGATGTAAGTTGGTACAGACTCCACATTCGCAGGTTTTCGCAGCTGAAATCAACAGGGCTTCTTTTTGAATGTATATAGATGTGAAAAATTACCAAAACAAACAGTAGCTTAATGGAGATTTTTTTAAACCCCATCGACGTAGGAACATTTACGCTCGCACGGTACAGTGGGAATCGCAAGGTAGGCGGTATTTATACTGCACATCTTTTATGCTATAGATTTTTGGCCCAAACGAAGCAGATCCATCATTATTGAGTGTTATATTATTAATTGCTGGTCGAATCACCTTCAACAAAACCAGCGTTGTATTGTGCTATTTCCAGAAGTAACAATATTTCACATTCTAGACCAATTTTTACATATATGTCTATTTTTGAACGAACCCCACCCATTTAAAATTTCTATACTGCCAAAAATTGACATTTTCAACTGCTTTTAGCATTTTCACCCTTAAAACGAGATTTTCTAAATCAGATAAGCTCAGACTGGTGGGATGGCCACATTAAGTGTCGTTCCTATTTAGAAACCAACGGAACCGAGATGATAAACCAAACGGTCCACAATCACGAACCCACTGTGAGTGAACAAACGTGCGTATTTCAATAAGGTGACCATATTTTGCTGGGGTGAACCGGGGACAACTGAAGTTCGCAGGTCTCATAGTGCTGTTAGTATTTTTTTTTTTTTTTTTAAGTCGAAGATAAAAGAGCCTGGATCTACAGTTTTTCGAATGTGAGGAAAGTCCTTCCGAAGCTGTTCATTAAATGTATACCACCACTAGGTACCTTTTCCACTCATGATTCCGGGGTAAATATTCTAACTGGTAAGCAAGAAACTACAAAGAAATCAGGCTGCACTGAGCACTGTGGGAAATTGGTGAGCAGAATTCCAGAAAGCTGAAAGAAGACGCGCCATTAGTTTTGCGCTGAAAGAAGATGACGACCCAGTGTAGACAGATGCCTCGCACATTTCACGCATTCACTCGAAAAGCGTAAAACACGTAGCAGATGACCGATAGGATGAATGTTGGATACCTTCATCTGACAACCGTAACGTAATCAGTGCACCTGCCCACAAGCAGAGTGCCAACTTTGGTAATTGTGTAAGAGCTGCAGCGATACCAACCGCACATTAAACTAGCAGAAAAATAAGCGAAGTGTCGAATTTTGTCGATGGCAATAATCGGGGACAAAGGGGAAAGATACAAAAACCCGTGGACACAAACGGGGACGCTTTGGAACCAGGAACAGCGTCCTGAAAACGGGAACTGTCCCCGGAAAACGGGGACGTCAGGTCACATTAATTTCAAGCAACAGTCAAGCAAAAATTTAGCAGAAATGAATTTGAAGAAACATCAGATTTCAGGCTACCAGTAAGTGAAGCGCGTAACCACGAAATATCGAGCACATTACGACGAACAGAAACTTGCGATTTTTTCATTTGAGTACCTGTCGACCTTCATTCACTGTTATATGACAAAGTACCTGCATTGTAACTAATTTGTATGTTATAGTTTATTAATAATTAAATTTAATATGAATTGCAGGACTATTTGTGATCTCAGGTTCCGAGAACACTCAGTTTACTCGGAACATTGAGGCCTGAACCGTAAGGCACCGCTAGGGGAACACAGGGCTGCTTTTTCGAGCCTCCGAAACATCGAGGTGGTCCCCCAATTCTAATTATCACCTTCAAATATAAAATGACAAATTAGGGGGGTTTAAAACATTTTTGCTACAGTACGATTACAAGGACTCATTGAAAGTTATAGACCAAAAATATAGGTGTATCGATGTGTGTGTTTGACAAACGTTGTGTACGCCTGCGATTTGTGATGGATACAAACCTGAAGCTTTTTAGCATCAGGAATATCCCCTAGGTGTTGCGGTGATTATCGCTTTAGCTTTTGAAGGGGCAGCTGGATCACTCCATCACCAGCTTGTCACAAATTATCGACATATTTAATAGATTCTTATTTTGTTCGATCCCAATATTAGTCTAGTGCTCAACAAACCTCTGCAATTTTGATTTTGCTGACAAAAGGGGAATGAAAGAGGTAATTGTTTGGCTTATATTTGTTTTGTTGGTTAAGAATTTTGGTATAGTTTTGAAATTTATTTCAAAACTTTCATATTTATTAATGAGAGAGGTGAATGTAAGGGGCAAAGTAATGAATAAATCGTTATATCTTCACTATTGCTTCCGAGTCTGAAGCAGCTGAAGCCTTGTGTTCACTTTCGGGAGCCAAAAAATGTTTGTTGTCCAAATTCGAAAGTTCCGCTCGCATTCATAGCCTATTGAACAAATTTGGTTCCGTGTCTGTCGGCCTGTCAAACTGTCTGTCCGCGTTTCCTTGTTACAGCCATAATTTCCACAATTTTGAATGAGTTTAGCTCATATTTGAGGGACTATGCGGATAAGACCTCTTCTTCTCAATACAAACAGCGGTACACTCTGCACATGCGCTAACGTGAAATTAATTAATTTTTGTTTATACCGCCTCTGACAAATAACCGCAAAAGCAACTTGTATTTGAAACGCAATGTACTGAAGATTTCTTCATTTTCTATCTTATAATGGTGTCACTTTGATTGTAACAAGAAAGCAGTGTATTTTTTAATCAGAGATGATGAGTTTTTAGTAAGAGATGAATTTTTTATTTCCTGAATAATTCAGTTTGAAATTTCATTAGGAAAGGAGGTAGCTGAGGGGGTAAATTCTTTTGGGTTTTTTTTTTTTTTTTAATTTATTGATAATAGATTGTATAAAAGTGATAAAAAGTAATAAAATATATAATAGAGATGAATAGAAGGATATCTTGTGATGTGACCATATGAAAAAAGGCAGTATGTTTCTGTTTTTACGTTCTAGTAACGCGGCGTTGAGTATAGTAAAAAAACCGTTCCGTCAAATATATTGCCGTTTAGCAACAGGTGAGAGTTTTTCAGATGCTATTCCCGAGTTTGTAGACGAGTTTAAAAGAATTCTGGTCAACAGGTAGGAAATAGAACGGACGAGTTCCTGACACTGCCAAAAACGCATTACGGAACATCCAGCTATTCAGGAGGCCGTTCGAAGCCTTCGCCACTTCGACGATTCTTTCCTGGCACAGCGCCTCGTTTCCCATCTCTTGGAAATCTCAACCGGATCATTTGCCGTTTAAGAGTGTTTTGTTTATCGGAGAGGAGGGAAAAAAAAAGAATCTTCCCGAGGAATTCGATCGTAGGCTCGTCATCGAAATTGTTTGATAGAACCCATTTTCTCGAGCGGGCTTTAGGGTTCGAAGAGGGGGGAATGTTGTTTGGCGCGTGGACGGGAGCCAATTGGGCGAATATGGCGGTCTGCCACCAACCACCTGATTCGCAGCCACCTGCCCATTCCTCTATCAGAAATAGTACAACCTTTAACAGAAAACGTTTTCTGCCTGGCAACAGCTTTTGTATTCGTAGCTACAACTATGATTGTTCCTACAGGAGCTTAATCACTCGCGATGAAATTGTGGAAATCCATTTGAAGATATTTAAACAAATGTTTAAAAAATGGTTCAAATTGGACCATGCTTTCTAGGTAAACTAAGAAAAGAAACATCGAACAACTGAAATCTAACAGAGACAAAAATAATATTTTTGGTTGTTCTCCTTGACTTGTGATTAACTTGTGTTCGGGAAATAGTATGGTGGGTAGTATATTTACAGCATTTAATGGATCTACTGGATCTGTCTGAATAGCTGAGGTAACTCTGACACTTAACCATGTGCCATGAATCACAATCTACCAAAACTTTATCAAACGGAAGAAAATGTAGCTGTGGTTTAGGAGTCGTTATGGAACTTATTTAATAATAATTACGAAAATCCGTTCACCAAAATATTGGACGACTCCGTGTACCTATGTGAAAATATGGTTTCGTCAGAAGTAGGAGCCAAAATTATTATCCCTTTACTAGATGTGTTATTGATGCTACTTGTAGATCTTTTCTGGTTTGTTTCCGTAGTTCAGTTAGTTTCAACTTTGAAAATTGTCCGTGTGATGTATGAGTGATAACGCGTGCCTACCAATTGTAATTCTTTCCAATTCGGTTGCAGAAGATGAAAACGGTGAGGACACGCAGTCGGAAACCCTCCAAGACGAGTCTTACAACGATCAATTTTTCAACCTCACTCAGCTCGCTGAGGTCAGTTTGGCTGCCGGGCAGCTGGAAACGTCGCCGGCGGGACGTTTAGATAAATGCGTTCTTCTCCCTCCTTTATCTCCCAGTAAGGTGAGAAAAGCGTAAACCGTTCTATCAGTTACCGTTGTTTAGATCGCAAGTCGCGTACATGCACGATTCAGACCCACTTTGACATATGGGATGCTTCTAGAAAACGTATAGTAGTTGCTATCTCACGGTTGCTATGATTCGATCACTTTTTCAGCCTTTATTAGACAAACTTCCAAAAATCCAGTACAAAATGGTGTTTGTTTAGCTAATTTCCATGACAAAATGAAGCTACTGCAATGGCTTCTGTTTCTTAAGGAAGTAGATGTTATTCCACTATTTAATCATTTTTAAACCAACCATACTCTCTCCTATGCTAAGGTCATCATGTCCTGCCATCATCATAAGGCATGATGTCAGTGACAAGAAACCCAGAAGGTGGCTGGATCTACATCATTAAATTCGAAATCAATAACGAAAGGGGAGTGTCACAGGCTGCATGCAGCTCTCAGGAATTGCCTACTCGAATGTCCGAGTTCGAGGTTTCCCCCCAATGTACGCATCTGATAAGCGGGAATGAACGCACACTTCTGGTTTCGTCGAGAACTTTCATCTATAAAGATATGATCCAGAAATTTCCACTGTAATCGCTCCATTCAATTTTTGATATTGACCATTTATACGCCTTTGTCTTATCAGGTACATACGTCCAAACTCTTGATCAACGTCAGAGCTTGTGTGACTGCATCATTAACGATTGATAAGCTCACTTGATCAGAAAAGGTCACCTGTATTCCAATGATGATCTTTGCAATTTTAATTAAACAATGATTGGCTGGAAATATATCCATATACACCTACGAACAATTCATCAGAAACCAACGCTACCTTTCACAATCAAATACAGTGGAAGTAAAAATGTCCTAATACAATACAAAGCTATTTCCCATTTCACTATAGGCCAGGAAACCGATGATAATCTTAGTGGCCAGTCGACACTACGTAGTGCTGTCCCAAATGCCATACGGAAATGCTTGGAAGAATAAGCTAAAGATTGACAGAAGTCGAACAGAGATCTTTTAACTTTTTTAAGACTGCTGTCCCAAATAACATATGGATTAACTAAATGTTCACAAATTCTTTAAACCGAATTGATGAAATTAAGAGGAAATGCTTGGAACAATAACTTAAAGCTTGACAAAAGTCGAACAGAGAAATTTCAACTTTTCGAAATATTTAAGGTTGGCCTGAAATCAGTGACCTTACTTGGAAATCTAACGAAGCCCGAATCAAGTCTGAAACTTGCTCGATTATAAATATTTTATACCGTAAAATTTAGAACGAATCAGTAGGTTGGTACCTTTTTGTTTAATTAGTTAATGGAATCATTAAGTCCCAAATTGGATATATAGTTTTTCCCTGTAACATCATTAATTCACTCACCTCTCATTGAATAGCTTTCTAGATAATATTATTTATAAAATTTATATAAAATGGAATTGTACTACGGTGTTTCAAGTAATTTAATTGTTTCAGAAAATCTTTAACCGAGACCGAGGGATATTCCAATGCGGTGATTGCGGGAAGAAGTACACAACGTCCAGTAATTTGGCGCGGCACAAACAGGTTCGTAAGAACAAAAACGTAGTTGCATAACACTCATAACCACGTAATTTATGGAGTGAATTATTGAAATAGATTAATGAAACAGCATCGTTTAGATGGTATTTACAGGTTCTTAACTGAGAGAGGGAACGATACAAAACAGTTTGAAAGGCGGTTTTTGTCGAATTTTTTAAGATTTTGGTGATTTATATATACTACTACCTCGAAAATTGTGCTTTACACAAAATATAAAATTCCTTTCCAAGACTTGCTGATGAGTTGACCGTTAGAGTGGCGTAATTTGAGGAGGGGCAGGGTGGGCCCTCGAACACAGGCAATGTAGAAGTTCATCTTGAAACGGACGGTGTTAGGTCAGCATAGATAACGTTCGATTGGATGATGCAATCCGCAAAGCGCGCCTGTCATGCGGGTTAGTTTCTAGCCTGTTCCCTAGAAACTAAAAACGCTAGATAGAGTATTCTTTCTTCACGGTTTTTGAGAGAGAACGTGTCATTGTGAGTTTTGGGGGCTCTGTTTCAAGTTCAGAAATTGCTATGATTCACTCTGGGTGAATTTTTACAGTTCTTAAATCTATCCCAGTCGATTTTGCTTAAAAAATTACTAGGAAAGAGACCCTACTAGCCTACGTTGGTAATCGAAAAATGACGTTTTTGCCGCAAAATGAAGTCCATGAGCGAAAGAACGGATTTTTAAAGTAAATTTTAAAGCTTTTTATGGCCGTTCGGTGGACGTCCAATGCAGATTTTGAATCTACCCATCTTGAAAAATAATATAACGTGTTGCAGGTAGTGTGTACAAGCGCATGCTGTGTACTATTGCACAGTAAACTGTAATTGGGGTAATTGGTACGGAGTGTTTGACGTAGTAGGCAGGATGTATATGGTAGTAACGTAGTATGTACCTTGTATGAGGTCATATGCGTATGATAGAAAGTATTTCTTGTATGGTAGGTGGTATATTCATGGTTTTAGACAGTATGCATAGGGTAATGTGGGAGTAGGTAATATGTATTATTATTTATGTGGTAGTTGATTTTAGCAGGTAGTATCTGTTTGGTAGTATAGCCTCACTGATCATATTTTATTCGTTTGACAGGTTCATCGGGATATCAACGACAAGAAAGCCCGGCGATGCCCTCACTGCGGGAAACTCTACGTGTCTGTCCCAGCGTACAGTATGCACCTGCGGACCCACGTCCAGGACTGTAGGTGCGACATATGCGGCAAGTCTTTTTCCCGCCCTTGGCTCCTCCAAGGGCATATCAGAACTCACACAGGTAACTATGAACATATAGATCGTAGAGGTACGACGTTCCAGCTGGAACCGTTCCGTGGAATCTACTCGAGAGGTGGAACGGACTGGAACTACTACATCTCGTGTACCTTCAAAGGTTTACCTAAAACTTCTTGGTACTATTACATCTTCTCCACAACTTTAGTTCCAGCTGGAATGGCTAACCTTAAATACTATGCTACTCTCAAATTTTATCTGAATGAATTTTCGTATATTTATACAGTAATTAGTGGATTGAACAGTAACTGATTGATAATGTAAGGGGGTAAAGAGTAAATGGAATAGTTGCGACACAATTATAAGAAATTATAACGGCACATGACAAGAGAAAGGTGGAACTATCAGCTCCAAGACGGAACTGGAACGGGTTATTCTGTATGATCCTAAACGGAGTTCTTAAGTAACAAACGTGTCTTTAGGATCAAGAGGACTAAAGCAATTTAACAGCCTCTGAGACTCTCCATTTTTTCGTCTTAATTTTAACAAATTAAGTACTTTCATTTTAAGAATCACTAATACAACACGAATATTGTAATATTTAATTTTCGGCTTTCCTAATTATTTTAGTTGAGATTTTATGAATTAATATCTAGAGGTTTTCGGTTGTATCTTGTGCGAGATAAGTTAGCTTATGTGTCCAAAATATCTAGAACGGTTCGGGACTGGCCACCTGGAACCGTTCCACTGGTGCAGCGTAGTCGTTCCGGAACCGCTCCGAATTTTTCGTGGAACATCGCACCTCTAGTAACGTGCTTCTAAACATGTTTTCTTAAGAAGGGGGGGATTAATTTAAGGCCACTTTGAAACTGTTTCAGGTTATCAAAATTTAACATCCGAGTCCAGCTAGGTAGTAAAATCTTGTTTTGACGGAATGAAGTCAGTTGTAAAGTCTCGATCGTATTCAACGTTTTACACCATTCTGAACAAGTTTGTTCGGTGAAAAAAAGTTCGATGAAAAATTTTGTTCGTTTCTATGAAATTAAAGAGGTACGTTTTCAATTTAATTTTGATAGTTTTTTCATCATTGACAACAAAGCACAAACTGAGCATATAACAGAAAAGGCACCGTTTAGAGAACGCTGCAAATTACGAGTATTACGCGAAGGTTGATTATTTCTATAAATCTTCTATAAATTATTTCTATAAATCTTTCTATCTAAACCTCATATCTGAATTCATAGGTGGCTCTATTGTCGCCCCCAATATGTTGAATATTCAAATTTGATCTTACGCTTGCAGGTGAGAAACCCTTCAAGTGTTCCGTGTGCGACAAGGCCTTCGCAGACAGGTCAAATCTTCGCGCCCACGTTCAAACGCATTCGTCGAGGAAGCCGCACGCCTGCAAGAGGTAAACATATAACGTACCTAGATTTTCGTTCAGTTCTAGAATATTCTGTCCAGTGCCCTGCTACGTTCAAAACGAACCCTGCGGTACTACGGTGCCGGTCCGGAATAGTTTATTTTTGAGTATCCGTCTTCTCTACCTTTTAGAAACCCTTTGAGGATTCGGGCGCCCTTTCAGCTTGTCTTGCAGAAGGTGACGCAGAGACCACATCTCCAGCGTACGAGAACTTCGTCTTCTATTAGCCTAGTGGTCAGTTCCTAGTGAGGCCTCTTTGTTTTGGGGTCAGATGCGTTCCGACCGAAATAGTGTATCAATAAAAGAAAGGCATGGTCACCTGCGAAAGAGTTTTCGACCATTTGTCGGACAGGACAATTGCTACTCTTTTCAGGAAGCGGTCATGCCCTTCGTGAGGAGAGCCCTCGCAGGATATCATCAAGGGTGTAAACGAGCATCTCATATCCTCGGCTGCCCTGTCGTATTTCCTATGCTGCTTTTCATTGGCTGTATTTTGGGAAACTGATGTCTATGTTTGAGAGCTGTAGGAGAAGGCGTCAGCGTTAACTACGAGGGTATCCAAATAGGCCTACCTTTCTACATCCCACCAAAAGTGGATTTTCAGGTCTGCAACCTGTCTTGGGGGTTGGCATCTTCTTTCCCGCCAGCATTGGTTCGATTCCCACGGAGCTATACTTATTTATACTCAAAGACCTGAGAGGAAGGCCTTCGATACCGTCCCTTGCCACACATATCGCTACCCCCGACAAGGGGAATGTCAATCTGGAGGAGAACTGTGTTGCTCGGGGATCACCTGCCCTTATGATCAATTTTATTGTTCACGAATCTTACAACTATTGTGGTATCCCTCAATCACAATAACGTATCATTGCATTTCCATGAATTTCAGATGCGGCAAATCTTTCGCTCTCAAATCCTACCTGTACAAACACGAAGAGTCCTCCTGCATGAAACACCAAAACGACCTTTTCCACTCGCCCACAACGGAAGATGTCATCAACATGGGGGAGCCCATCTGCATGGCCATCCGCGTCTGAAAACCTCTGCATTATGCCATATTTTAAAACGTTATTTCTTCATGTCTTTGTTTTTATGTCCATAACAATTTAAGTTTCCGTGTTCTATCAAACGACATGTTTTAATCGTGATAGTTTAAATTTCCTCTAATTTTTAGCGTAGGCTGATTATATGAAGTTCTAAATGATTTAAAGGCACTTAGAAACTTATTAAAAATCTTGAAAAATTAACACCTTGTTGAAGAAGATTTTAGTGATAAGTGTTGTCTCATCCATGTTTTTATATTGGTTCTTATTTCGAAGGTCGGAAATATTTGTTTTCAGTCAATCCATGTTAAGCTGTAATATTTGCTTGGTATACGATGTTGTTGTTTTATTGATAATTTCGAACAATTCAAGTGATCCTTAAGTGCTTTTCATTAAATAAGTTGATTGAAAAATTAAGACTTTTTAAAAACAACAATAATAACAATTTGTTATAATGAACTGTATCACAGTTATGAACAAATAGGGATCCTGCAAAATAATTTAAGCTTATGGTCCGTAGCAATCCGACTATCGAAATTTTCAAGTTGTGTACCCAGAGTAATACTTACACATCGAGGAGATTTGGTTTCGACATTTTATTTTCGAGTACTTGACTGCTTATCAGTTTATTGTGGCGTAGTTAGGTGCTTAAGTAGCAGAAGGGTTTATGCAAAGATGTTGAGAGGTTTAATGAAGCATACGAACGACATAACTGTTGAGGGGAACACTATACATGGGGCTGTTCCTCTCGTTCAGAGCTCGTTCAACCAGTAATTGCTGAACCTTGTGAGCTCAGAAAACCAATTGTAGACAGATCTGACCACCAGGACGTGGAAGATGCCATGCTGTACAACCTTGTTGTGGAATTAGCACAACCAGAAGTTGAAGGCAAGCTTGCTATGATGAGCATAGATTCTCTCTTCCCGTTTCTCGAAGCTGCGGCGCCAGGATATACCTGGAACCTTTAAACGACCAAGTATCCCCAGGCTGTTGCAGACCGATTACCCCAACCCTTGGAAGGAGTAACTACCACTATCCACCATTTTGTTGTCATAACCGGGATATGTCGTAAAGATTGTCCCCAGTTATGAATCCACTTCGAGCTGCACCTCAGGTACCTACTTAGCGCATGATGCATCTTGTTGTGGAATCATCTCCCATTACGAGAATAAACAGACCAACTTTCGATGGCTATCCATTGCAGACATGAAATATCAAAAATACTGAAAACCAGCACCTACCTACTCACCAAAGGCATCTGGACCAGATAATAATTTTCAAAGCTGTGGAAATGGTCAAATGCTTCGAATCAATAGAGATCCCAACCTTACCCCTTGTACATCGAAATTGTTGATTTAAAATTAACAAAATTTACTGCTTTAGCTGTTGTATTCACCCAGGTAAGCACCTAATGTAGTCAAGATTTACCTATATGAACAATGGCAAAAGCTTAAAACTTACTCAGTTTTGCAAGCATATTTCACCGCTACCTAGCAACAGACCTATGAAGATAACCCGCTTAAATGTTTGAGCTACCTCGTCGCCAAAAATTCTCATCCAGTATATTTATGACTGTCAGACATTCAAGTCCAGACGGATACGACCTCGAAATTTTAATTTATAATAATTTACGTAAAGCAAATAATACGAAGTAAATCGCAGCTTCTACTAATCCTTTAATTGTAATTAATTTTAAAATAGTCACCAACTGACAAAATGGAAGAGTGGCCCTAGTCAGAAATGTAATTTCATAAGGAACTCGATGTTTTCCAATTGAAAATGCTGAATGAAAATCGAACGATTTTTTTTCTACTTGTTAGAATAAGTGACAATATTTTTTCGCTTGTAACAATTTTTAAAAAATAATGTGGAAGACTGACTTTTAGAAAAGTTTAGCAACTATTATATGAATATATGTGTTGTTCCACGGTCGCGTGGAATATTTAGTTCACTCGCAATGAACTTACGTACTTACCCTCATACTAAACGTTGTACCCCAATCTGGTGCTATTACAAATGTTATTTTTTCGTTAATAATTATTTAGCAATATCTAATTTTGTACTTAACTTATTCTTATGTTAATCCTTTAAAAAATTACCAAAAGAATCAAATGTAGCCCTTATTGATTGTCCTTCCTATTTTCAATTTAAACCTTTATATTCTTGACATTTCGTTTTATTTTTCTTTTAAATAATGTTGATCTATTTAAGAATCTACCATGTTTTCGTACTTAAATTAAGAAATAAAGCGATCGTAATATTTGAACGGAAGGATTTAATTCTGACAGATCCGCTATGTGCCATGTTACGAGAAATCGTTAACAATGAGCGTAAACCTGAAACTTTTTTAGCTTTAGGAGTATCCTCTAGGTGTTACGGGTTTATCGCCTTAGCCTTTGGAAGGGGCGACTAGTCATTTCCATCAGTTCATCGTTATATGGTTGCAGAGCGTGGTTACGAACTGCTCACTCTCTGATATTGACTTTCCTGACACTATAGGGTCAGTATTTTTAAAAATCTACTTAACATCATCCAAAATGAAAACTGGTTCTGAATTTGAGTGTGATACATTCCTCTTTAATTCATTATTATGTAGCCCATCAAAACGTTTTAGTAGGGAGATCTTGAAATATATTAATCTATAAATTACTGTAGAAAAGCATAACTTGATGTGAGAGTAAAACGATGATTCAGCATAAGTACCAGATCAGGTGAGTGGTCCAAAAGCTAATTTCTGTGCTACTCATCGTGCAAAGCAGAAATTTGGAAAGTACTCTCCTTAGGGCTTATGCTTGAATACGCAAAGGTCCAAGATATGGTGGGGGCTCCAAAAGCGAATTTTTTGCTTTCTATCGTGCGAAGCAGACATTGGAAAAGAACTCTTCTTAGTAAATATGCTTGAACATGCACAGGTCCAATGTCTGGTGAGTGCTCCGAAAGCGCATTTTTATACTTTCTATCGTGCGAAGCTGAAATTTGGAATGTACCCTCCTTGGGATTTATACTTTAACTAGCATAGACCCGAGATTAGCTGAGTGCTCCTAAAGGGAATTTGTATGCTTTTTATCGTGCGAAGCTGAAATTTGGAATATACCCTCCTTAGAATTTAAACTGGAACATGCGAGGGTCCGAGATCAGGTGAGTGGTCCAAAAGCAAATTTCTGTGGTATTTATCGTGCGAAGCTGAAATTTGGAATGTACCCTCCTTGGGATTTATGCTAGAAGGTTCTTGGGCCTGAGATCAGCTGAGTGGTCAGAAAGCAAAATTTCTATTATATTTATCTTGCAAAGCTGAAATTTGATAAGGACCTATCCTTCTTAGGCATGCATACCGTACTCGAACAAGCATTGTTTATAGGAAGTCTGTTACTCCTTGACATCTCAAACTCATTTATTGATTGTTGATACACCGACTGCTTACAATTAGAGAGCAGCTTAAATAATTGTAGCTGTAAATGCTGCACTATGTAAGGGTTGAGAGTTTATCAAATGAATCTAATTCCTCTGACCTGTACTCATTGATAGTGTGATAAATATTGAATTGGTCACATTGGTTCAGGACTAACAGAGACGAAATGATGGAATATAATGTGAAATTTTACCAGGAGATGATATATATTCACGTTTCTCGGGTTTTCTTTCCTTTCTTTATTCATGTTTTCGATTTTTTTATGCTTTTATTATTCTTGTTTTGTCCGGATTCATGTCAGTTTATTATACATCTTTTTCTAGCGAACTACACTTTTAGGATTTCGCTTCTTCAGTTTCTTTGCCCTTTTACTGCGCTTGTGGCTCAGGATTCCTGTGTTTTTATCATTCTTGTACTTCGGGTTTTCTGTGATTTTGTTGTTCGCGCGATTCTTGTAAGCCCCGCAAATGACATCCTTGAGAGTCCCCGTCACCGCACCGTGTATTGTGTGATCTGCAAACCATACGTCGTGGATCTGACGTTTGAATGCGGCAGCGAAATCCTGTTTTTCCTTTGTGCTGCAATCTTTGCACCAAGCTCCGGAAAACTTCACGTCGAGCTTGAAGACGTTCAACATCATTAGACAAGATGCGGGATTGATCGTCACATTCGCATGTAATTCAGGTACAGGATCCAGCGGAACATCTTTATAACCTGTGAACTCCCACTTGGGTATGAAGTGATGTCGGATGTGGCTGAAATGAATACCCAATGGGAACTTGAGTTGCATCGAAATAGGTGGCCATTTCGAGCCACTTCCAGAGGATTTCACAACTTCACAGGTTAGTGTATTCGAACTATGGACCTTGCTACCTCCGAATACCAAAGAGGATGTTGCATTTGTTATACTGAATTTGAAGGTTTTTTTGTCAAATTTGCACGGTGGGACCAAACATGTGCCCACTTTTCCAGTTTTAGTCACCCAAATATCGTTCATCTTCCGATGCTCCAACACCTTCATTCCCATAGAGTGTACAATGTCATCGAAATGAAGACTCGCCGCCTTGGCTAGACTAGGTGAATTGTTTGCAGAACTCAGGGCTTGTATAAGAAATTTGAGATTTATGCTGGTTGTTGGTTTTTTCTTATGGCGCAAGGGGTAGGTTCCCCACCCCCCAGAAGGAGTTGCGCAGAAAGCCAGCAAAGACCACAATACTAAAGTGTGCCACATCCTGAAACAATAAACGAATTATGAATGTTCTCCGTACGAATAAAACAGAATAAGTGAATTAGAATATAATACATTCTAATTATAGTCTATTAATAATCTAATCTAATTATAGTATATTAATAACTATCAGCTATTTTTTAAAGAAACACAATAGTAGGTATACACCCTCCAACAAACTCTTTTGTTGTCCAGGTCAAAGTGGCCAAATGTTTTTTGAACAGTGATGCTGTGTGCTACATGGTCATTCTACGTTACGAGCAAAATTCAGTAGAATTGCAAACTGGCTGTGCAATGTAGCTTCCTCAATTTTTGTCTTGGACGTATTGAATTAGTTTAAAAACAAAATGGTTGAGTCCAAAATGGAACAGCAATATACAGGGTGTCCCACGAGTTGCCTCCCCCCCCCCCCCTCATAAAATCGTAACAATGGAAGTAAAAAAAAAATTTTTTTTAATCTTCATATTTTTTCGCAAGGATCACAAATATCATATTTGCGCAACCAAGGGCAAGTGACACTAATTTTTTATCATTTAAATGATTAACAGGGTCATTCGTGTACCTGCCAACCCCCCCCCCCCCCCCGCCATAGCTTTCATATATTTGTTTACTAGCTCCCCTCCTCTGAGCTAGAATCCCATATTTGTACGTTGCATAGGCTATTTTTCATCTTTGGTACTTAGATGTGTAAAATTTTTATTTTATATAGGAAACCAAATTTTTTATGGCCGATTCGGATTCCACCCAAAATTTCAAGAAAATATGACCCCTCAACTAATTAGTTTAATTGCCCGCAACCGGTTCAGCGAACACGCAAAGTTGCGCAACCCCAGAATTGCCAAATAGTGGACGATGGTGAATTCTAAAGTGTGGCTCATGAATTTGCATTGTATTTTAACGGTGACATGTTATGCTATGGTTTCTTGATTCAATGCCGAATAATGATGCTATCATCTTTTTTCTACTTAAACTCTAAGATTAACATGATTTTTCACTGGATTTTCATTTTTGATAATGACCGAAATTTGTTTATTTTGCGTGAAAAAAAATCATCTTTTTTCTACTTACAACTCTAAGATTAACATGATTTTTCACTGGATCACTGAAGAAGGTTTGAATCTCCTATTTTCACATTTTTCAAACAGACCTGAAAAATTAATTCCCGTAAAACTCTGATAACAGTCGCCTAAAATTAAAAAACCGACGCGTGTCATTTGCGCATGGTTGGGCAGTTGCGCTGGATGCTTTGCAAAAAAATTTGAATGTTCAAAAAACATTTTTTGTTTACTCCCTTTTGGGCGATTTTAGGAAGGGGAAGGGGGAGAACACCTCGTGGGATACCCTGTATGCTGTATACCTAGTATGCCTACGTGCTGATACAACTAGTCCAGGAAATGCCGAATCTACTAATTCAAAATCAAATAATCAGACCAGCACACATACCATAAATCAGTGATTTAGGTAGAAGGGCTATCTATTAAAGGAATGATAAATCTCTCTGCAACATTGAATTAGAGTTAGCGCAATGGAAGCGTGCTAAGTGAGATTATTGAAAAGATTGTTTCAAGTTTAACTTTGAATGTAAATATATTTCTCTACAACTCAAGGAAAGCAAGAATGTTTCTATTTGACCAATGTCAAGACACACGCATATTGTTGTGGTGCCAGTCACAGTTCTAGTCAAGACACTTATCTTTGAAATAGACTCGCCTCGCCATGTTTTCTTAAAATTCAAATGGCGAAAACAGTTTGATATTAAATTAATTATTAAGTTCGGGTCATGGAAGACTTCTCCGCTCCTAAATGGCTACAAACTTTAAGCCGTGTACGGCATTTTTCGTAATTTTCGACTTTCAAGAGCAGATATCTCGAAAACTATACAAGTTATTGAAAACTTGGCTGTATCACAACTCTTGTATTCTCACATCTTGAGATTATCACATAATTTTTCCCCTACTACCATGAATATCCAACAGTCCAACAGTCGATTACGTCTTCCCGCATCGCGAGGTTGGTGAATTTCTGGATATCCGGCGGCTTTCCGTAAGGAGGATGGAGCAGGATCTTCTTTCTCTCCTCAAGGTCTTGCAGAATCGGGTTGATTCGCCGGAGTTCCTTGCATCCCTCGCATTCCGCATACCTGCTAGAGCCTCCAGGAATTCGGAATTGTTTCGGCTTCCCCATAACCGCACCAATTATCTGTCTTCAAGAATCATGAGGCTGGCAAATAACCACCTCCAAAATGTGGACATTTTCGGTGTATCTCACAGAAGTTTAAAACGTTCCTTACAAACTATACTTGAGTAAATGATGAACCTCGCAAAACTCTGTTACTTTCGTTTTTTCTATAGAGGCAGCAATTTAATTTTTCTTTGTAATTGGGCTTAGCCCGTGTTTATGAATAAATAAACATTTTACCACGATTGGACCACTGGGGCCAGAGAAAATGATCTTAGTGGAGCTTATGTTTGCGCATGCGCAGACTGATGTATTGATTCTGTAGAATAAACTCATAGGGGACCATCTACATTCTAACATGCACATTTTCTTAAAATTTCATCAAAATCATATGAAATGTGTAGGAATTAGGGTTATTAGGATCTGTGGACACATGGCCTGGCAGATACACACGGACACGAAACGAAAGTTGTTCAGATCTAAAATGTAAAATGAGAGTGGACATTTTGATTTTGGAGAAAGAAAATGTTTCATCTCCCGAAAGTGAAAACAAAGCTTCTTCTACAAATAGGTAGACTTGGATGCAAAATAGTTACCTGCGGTTTGTCTTGATGGACGATTACCCCTTAAACCGCTCAAAAATCACCAAGGTGGAGAAGCAAGAGTGATTTCGTCAAACCCCTAGCTATAAACGAACAGCAATTAAATAACTGACATAAAGTTTAATTTCGAGGATTACGTGACAAGGGAGTTTTCCAACCACCCATAGTGTTCATTCACACATTTTGTGTGGTGAATAACAATTTTTTTCACCCCCACTTTTAATTACATGAAAAGTACATCCGCCTTTTACGGCGGAATAAAACTCCGAACGAAGTGATAACCATAAATCAGTTCTGAAATGGCGGTTATAGATGGCATCAAGAGAATTACGCAGCACGGGAGTGGGGAATGGAAAAAGATGGGGATTTCTCGTATTGTTTTATGGCAACAATTAAAATTCAATTTCAAATGTAGCATTTTGGCGAATAAACTTTTAAATCACCAAAATAGCAGAAGGGCAATTAAATTTGGAGGAATTCAGACTTACTAAAATTTGCAGTCCCATGTCGAAAAATGTAGAAGATAAGAATTTGGGTCTCTCAGCCTCTTGGAATGGAAAGCAGCAAGAGGGCCCCTTAAATTTGGAGTCCCTTAGACTTTCTAAAATGTGCTGTCCAATATCGAAAAACGTAGAAGATAGATGGGAGGCCTTTAAATTTCATTCCATTGGCCTCTCACACGTTCTACAAATCAAAGTGAAGTAGAGCAAAATACGAGTGGGCCTCTCAATTTTTTTAGGAGACTTTCTAAAATATGGAGTATTGTGGAGTAAAATGTGGTGTCGCACTAAAAAACTTGGAGGATAGAAGGGAACCTTAAATTTGGGTACCTTGTTCCCTCATGAGCCCTAAAAAGCAGAGCAGAGCTGAGCAAAAAAGGATAGGTCCCCTTAAATTTGGAAACCCTAAGGCCCTCAGACTTCCTTAAATGTGGAGTCAAACAGTATAAGACAAAGAAGATTGACTATGTGGTTCAAAATTGTGGAAAGTAAAGTAGATAAAAGAAAAACTGATATAAAGAGGAGGGCTCCTGTTTTAAGTTGGATGCAAAGTCCAGCATAAAAAAAAACTTGGAAGATAGCTGAGGGCTCTTAAATTTGAGTCCCTTGACCCCTCATGAGTCAAGAAAATTGAGTTGAGCTGAGCAAATTTTCAAATAGGGGAGGAACCCATAAATTTGGAGGCCCAAAGCCACTCAAATTGTCTACATAGTTGGGAAGAATAGCGAAAAACTAACCTGATGTTTGTCTCCTATTCCGTTGACATTCTTGATTGCAGTGAACTTTAACCAACTCTGATTTAAAGGAAGTCTTCAAAAAGACTTTTGATATAATGAGAAGAACGAGTTAACTGAGGGAAAAAACTCTCAAAAACTGCAAGAAACACTAACAACAATCCTTTTTTGGTCCCCTCTAGTTGTGATTAATAACCTATAATTCCAGTAATGATTGTCAGCTTATTAAAGAAGAATTGTGACAGCCAGCCACTCCCATTACCTAATGTAGCCGTACAACAACAACAATTCTCACTCAATAACGTAGTATCCATATAAGTGATAAGAGTGATACCCCGAGTTTGTGTTGTTTTCAAGTAAGTATTTTTCGTTAATATTTTTATAATTGCCGATTGCCAACTTCAAAGGAAATGTTTAATAGTTACAGTGTAGGTCATTTTTATTGGAAAATATGGGAGTGGGCTGTTTAGTGGCTTCTTCTGCTTATCCTTCGGTTTGCCATTGATTCCACCGTCATTCTTCCGACCGTAAGTTTTCTATTTACATTCTTGTTTTACATTCATATTTCTTCAAGATCACGGATTCCAGTAAAACTTGATAAAGAAATCTATTTTAACCCGTTCTGGAGGATGTTAGTTATAATACCTACTACGTTTTATCGTAGTAAAATGACAGAATCAGGTTGAAAAGCCTGAACTGCGCGCCTCATCTGGTGCCAAGCCAATGTTGGACAGCAATTAATTTCATGATTAACACGTTAACGCATTAATTTTTTACACGCCTTTGGTTTGATCCTTCTGACGACTCAATGAAAGTCCTCGTAGGATCGGCCACAAACGGAATAGTCCAGCTCCCACGTCTCGCCTGTTTTGGAGCGTTCATTTGTTGTAGTTTTGATTGTATTTCGACTCGAGCAACTTTTCCATCGTTTCAACGTCGTTTTCCATTCTGTACGACTCACGGAAGTTTGTTTGTATATAATTCGTTGAAAATGGTTCGAAAACATTGAATTACCGGCTCACACAACTTGACAGCGGCAAACCGTTTGCCCGCTAGATGCTCTTTGAGACGAGGAAAGAGGTGAAAATCACTTGGTGCAAGATGGGAGGAACATAGATTATGACCGAAACATCCTAACCAAACGACTCCAGTACATCTTGAGTGATCTTGTCGTGGAAACCTTGCTCGACAACAACCCTTAGCATCGGTTCAGGATCGATCGTCGATTTCAAAACTTCACAATAACGATCTGGGGTAATTGTCATTTCTCTACGAAGGTAATCAATCAAAAGAAGAATAATCTCGGTGGCAAACAGTTGAGTTAAAACACACCCTGCAACAGTGAACTTACTTGACTGCTGAACTTCTTCCTGCGAGCATCTGCTGAGCCAGTGGCCTGCAGTTTCACTTCGTAATTTATCCTACCCCAAAGCAGCTGAAAATGCTTGTATTTGACTTAAGGGAAATCTTATGTTCAAGACAGGATCATAATCCACAGTCGAAGAGGTTTCATAAAATTGGCCTCCTACCTAAACCCCTTTAGAGTTTTGCAACTGAAGAGAAATTTCCCCTTACTAGTTAGGACACGAGTTCGAAATCAGTTAGAGGTGTCAATAATTTTGGGCCTTTGCACCAGTCTGCCGACGAATTGAACTGCCAGCTTTCCACTTTTTGTTTAAGGTCATCCCGTGTAGCAAACCGTTTATTCTCTAGATGCTCTTTGAGACGAGGAAAGAGGTGAAAATCACTTGGTGCAAGGTCGGAGGAATATGGGTTATGTCCATGACATCCCAACCGACGATTCCAGTAGATTATGAGTAATCCGAGCGCAGCGCATTGTCGTGGAAGAGGAAAAACTGGTCGATAACGATTCTCGGCGTTTGTTCTTCATCGCTCGTCGAGGTTTTTTCGCAAAACCTCACAATAACGGTCTGTGGTAGTTGTCATTCCTCTACAAACGTAATCAATCAAAAGAAGAATCATCTTTGGGGCAAATATTTAGTGGAAAGCTGTTCAATTTATGGTGGTCTAATACAACATCAGATGAAAAACACGGCGCTAGGTTCCTCCCCCTGGAACCCCAAATGCTTACTGCTGCGAGCCTGAAATTCAAAAAACATGGAACATGCTTGAGCCATGCGGTTTTCCTTTCTCTAATTTCTTCTGCTGGTTTCAATTGGCTTTACCTATGTGACGGATGTGCCCTAATGAATCGTCAGTAGGAGTCATAGGTCTCATGAACGACTGGATAGGTCCTGCAAGAGGTTTACACCCTTGTGCTTAGATAATGTTTCAAGTTTGCCTCATAGATGTTGAGGAAAGCTGTTCCCATCAGCCAACAACTCCATCTTCGTACAAATGTAAAGGATCGGCTGAATGCCAAACATGAATGTGTGTGGACGAGTTGATGTGTAAGAAATGTCCTGCATTTTACGTTGGCAAAGCTGAGACAACACTTAATCTGAGAGTCAACAACCAGTTGTTGAAGGGAAGGCTAATTGGCCTGTGACCATCATGCCACAGTGCGCGGCAAAACGTTTCATGGCTGTGTGACCAACACGTGCAATCACCCCTGATTTTGAAAATAGCTGCTGTGAAGCGCTCTTCCAGTTTGCACGGTGCTGTTAGTTCCAGATCCTGCTAAAAACCTTCACTCTCAGAGTCACCAAAAGGAGGCCCCCACTGTAGGGCTATCAGGGTGGGGAATGTGAGAGGACTGAGGTTCCCTCATTTGAGCTATTGTTGTGAAGATCAGAGTGCGTTCAGATGGTCATTACCTTCGAGGTGGACTGAACTTTGTATTCCTACGTGATACGGTTTGTGCGAAGCTAATTCGCTGATTTCATGTCATTCTGCTGGTTTCAATTTGTTATTTTTGTGTCTGCTATTTCGGCTATGATGACTCACCACTAACTTCCATAAAAAGAAGTACCTACATTATTCTTATCTTATAATCAGTGCGAAGCCTGTGGTCATCTCTGGATTCGGCAATGACCATACGATTTAATAAATTTAAAGAATTTGTTGATACTAGTGTTCAATATACAATTTCCTCTTTATAAAAAAGAAATGTTCTTGCTCGCAGTTGGCGGAATTACCGCCTCATCGGCGATATTAGTGCTTGTGTGGAAGCGCTGTCATTTTGTCACCCACTGTAGAGGGCCCCCTCATCTTACTCGCTCCAAAACATCGACCAATCAAATTGCTTTAAGACTCGTGCTTAAACACGCAACTTCGAGCGATTCCGGCAACCTTCAGGAGCTCTCATGACTTCTCGGTGGCGTCCATGGAATTTCGGTTCAAAGTCACAACGACTGGGTTACTGTAGTAAGCGATTTTCAACCTTAAGGCGGGGTTTGTGAATGTCATACGTCAATAACACCTTAGATTGGCGTTTTTTGGCAGGTAATTTTTCAAAATTTCCCAGGGGAGGACCCCCCTTTTTGCTGGAGAGAGTGCCCCCCAGACCTCCCCACTTCTGGTTACTAATCGCCGCCACTGGCGATGACCTACCAAAAATGTCATGCCTCGCCACTGCTTAAAATATAAGGTCTCTCACTGTTTTCTGGTGGTAGTGGGCTTTAATATTAGTTAAAAGCAGTGTTCTATCAACTGTGCTGTTTTGTACGTGAGTTATCAGCAATATTCTCTTTCCCACAGGTTTTTTTGAGCTAACGGTAGACATGATCTCCTGATGTCCTCGATAGAAAAAGTGATCCCAGTTCTGGACACAAGGGACGTTCTGATTGAACATTTGACTGCCAAAGTCGCTCCACATTTCAAAACCAAAATTCGTGCTGCAGAAACAGTTCACGAAATTGCGGAAAAGCTTCCGAACCAGGACATAATACGTCTCTTGGAAGATGAAAAGGAATTGGTTCAAGCTGTGAGTTGTAGTAAAAGGTATGAATCCAGCTGCTTAATTTTTACTTTTCCAGTGTGCTGAATTAGTTGTTAATCATTCCCTTGATTAATAAGGGTGATGTTATTATTTTGATTGTTCACAATTCGATACAATGAAAATTCGTTCTTTGCATACGTTATAACCATGCACGCTGTAGACGATTGCAGCACTCGTGGCGCTAGCTGTGCGAAATTAAGGTCATTTATTGAACTTGATCCCGAATTCAAGTACTGAAGTGTAGATCACCCTAGCACATTCGAGAATTTTGAATGAAGTATTGAATTCATTGAGCAATGAAACTGATTAGGGCAATCTAACCTGGACATTTCCCTGAAAATTTCATCAAAATCTGATGAAAACAGAAGAAATTAGGATTTCAATTTAGTGTTTGCTCAGCGTCTATTAATGATACGATCGAGTTGAATATCAAATGCTATTTTGAACCGTCAATTATTTGTTTGATAAAAATTAGTGATATTTCACAAAACCACCAAAAATCCGATTATTCCAAATTTTGTTTTTATGGGGCAAGCGATGCTTTTGAAGCTATTGAATTCTTAACAGAGTATTCGTGCTTGATTGTCAAAAACTGCATAATTTAAGTGACTTTATAGAAAATGTTTGAAAAATTTAGGTTTTTTGTGATTTTTGACGCTTCATTTTCAGCACCCCAAAAGACATCCGTTGAGAATAACTTATTAACATTTTTCGTTTGTCTTCATCTACCCCCATATGACTAGACCGATGTATGTCCATACGGCCACTACGTTTCCACACGTTTTGATTTATTTGTCATCTGATAAATTTAAATAGAATTTCTAGCTTCGAACCAATTGTTAAACCATAAAACCCCGCTTCACTTCAACATACAGTTTCGTCCTACCATGTTGATTATATTTCTCTAAACTCAGTAATGATGTGTCCTCGACCCAAATTTAAAAAAAAAATTGTTCCAAACAATGAATTTTGAGCCGTTTAACGTCCTCATTAGTTCCATTTCTAGTGCACCAAAATTGATTGCTCGTTCTCGTTATTTTTGTCAGATATCACCTCGAGAAAGAAGAGATTGGCGAAGAGCTGTTCTGCAAAGTTTCGGAAATCGAGCCAGATTTGAGTTCCAAAATAACTGGGATGCTTTTGGAGTTGGATAATCAAACCATCAGGCAGCTCTTTACAAATGAAGATTTACTTTTGAAAGCTATTGAAAAATCTAAAGAAGAATATCTTGTGTATGAGGAGGTGAGTGAATCATTTGTTGCGTATGGATTGTTTTTTTACTTGCTGCTAAAATTATCTTTAGTACGTGGATTAATAACTAAAATGTGTTTGGAATTTCGAGGCTGGTGCAGGAGTGCTTGGCTATCCTCAAGACCCTTGCCAGTAACGATAAGGTTACATTGGTGAGGTGCCCTGGGCACCAAGGGGTTGAGAGGAACGAAAAAGCTGACACCTTAGGTAGGGAAGGTGCTGCTTCTCTCCTGGTGGGTCCAGAACCCTTCCTGGGCACTACGGAGAGCTTTCTTCGGGGGAGCTTTCCAAATGGGAGAGTAAGAAGAGTACTGCCTGCTGGCTCCGTGTTAGGGAGCAGAGGCTGGCAGAGCAATTTATTTATTTCTCCAGGAGCTAACGAGCTGATTAGCCTAGGAAGAAAGGAGATACGTATAGTAACAGGGCTCTGAATGGGGCACTGTCCACTTAGATACCATCTCCACAAAATGGGCAAATCTGACTCCACCCTCTGCCAGTTCTGTGGGGCAGGAGATGAGACTGCGTGTCATATGATCTGTCATTGCCCTGTACTGGCAAAACAGCGTTTTCTAACCTGGGGGCAGGCTTCCGTTGATCCTTGGGTTATTGAAACATCGAAAGTTTTTTAGATTCTCAATTTTTTGATAAATTAATCCTTAGGGTTGATTAGTCAAGATCCCTGGCACATAGCGGATCGATGTTGGATTTTTGAGCCAAATTTCATATACTTTGTTCTAACAGCGGAAGATCGGATTTTTTTTTTTTTTTTTTCAAATTAATTTTCTTTAATTACTTTTTTTCTTTCATTTGGTTCTTGAAACGTAAACTAACAATGCTTGAGGGTAGCGGAAAAACGATAGAATTAGTAATTTGTCAACAAAGAACATCAAGATTATACACGTTGCTTGTTATATATCGATTATTGTTATCCTACTAGAATTTTCGTTTGTTAATAAATAATGCTATTTTTGCCTAATCAGCAATTTTTCAATGAATCATTACATCAAGGCATTCGGCAAAGTGTTGCTCCAACGTTAGATTCAAGTTTTCTCTAAATGTTGCTCAAAATCATACTTTTTTGTCAATTTTAAAGGTACGTGGGGGGTTTTTATACCATTAGTATGTAGTAGTGACTTTAGTGTGTGAATGACACTAATAATAATCATTGTGGGTGTCAATGACTCTGCTGATGATCTTGCAAAGAGAGCCATTGGTGATTTTGCCTACGTGCTAAGAGGATCTGATCTACTACATGCGAACTTCATCTTGAATGAACTACAGGTATGACAGGGTAAGATCTCTGATCTACGTGGTGTCATTCAGGACCTCTGTCATGACCCAACTTTCAAGGTACTCACCACATAATCTGGAGTTTTTAACGAAGGGGCTGGAATATCGTGTGACTTCTACAAGCAACAACTATTCCCTGCAGACATCCATGAACTTAATACAACCGACCCTGTCCATTTTCCGAACAAACTAAAATATTATTTATGAACTGTATACAGTTCAAGTCTTTATAACTTGGCGAAATGACGAAATGTTATTGATTTAGTGATTTTTTGTATTCATTCTTGATTTATTATAATTCTCTCTGTTCATAATTTATTGCTGTTTTGTTGATTATTGACCTACTTTCATTATTAGGATTATTATTGGCAGTAAAATGTATTATTATTATTTGTGGGATCAACGTCCATGTCGATACAACGTTGCACATTGCATCAGCTATTTAGGTTTCAGCTTGAGTTTTATACTTAAGGTCCAGTAGAACTTCGTGTTTAAGGAATCATATTTATGAAGAAGTCATCCTATTATCTTGGGTATATCAAGAAATCAATTATAAGATGCGGATACGCACTGATCAGCCGAAGGGCCCTTGTGCCTAATTTGTTTCCTAATCGATCAACGGAAGTGAAGTATAAATGAAGAGTTTAAGGCATCTAGAAAACAAATACAAGGAATGTAAGCGCCGAATTTCGATTGTGTACCTACTTTTAATAAACATACATCCGTGCGATTTACCGAGAGGGGTTTATCCAATACAGAAATAATATAATTAATGTGTAATAATATGCACGTTTTTTTTCCATAATACCAATATTACCTCTGTTAGTGTTTCATTAACCACATTAACCATTTTTTGTTTTTGAGCGGTCTATGATCATTAGGGAAGAAATTAGCCTCAAGGTTCCTTCAGCTGATCAGTGTGCCTCCACACCTTGCAATATATTACTAGGATGACTTCGTCTTAAATTTAACTTCGTGAACACAAAATCCAACCTACAATGGTGATAACCAAGAATAGAATACAACAACTGAAATTTAACTAGATAATATAAAACACCTACTTATGCTTTACTTGTCCTCAAATATAAAAGTAAGTAATGAAAACGTCGGAGACAGTGATATGGCTAGTATATGAGGACAGTATCCATTCTGAAACAGGTCTGTCTCCAGTCACTTTTAGAATCCTAGCGTTTAAACACAGACCTGCGATTTGTACTCAAATGGATGATTTTACAGCAACTAGAATGGTCCCATGCGATTCTGGGAACTATTTCTATCTGAATCATTAAAAAAACGAAAATCTTAATTCGGAAGTTTTTGAGGAAAGCTTCGGACAAAGGACAGACGGATTATTTTGAATTTGGTTTTTGAAAGCTATCTATCTTGACATCTATACCAAACATCTTTTGAGGGGGGAGTAAATATTTTTGTCCAAGTCAATTACTAAGGTTCATTATTTAAAAAAAAAAAAAAACCCTAAAATCCGTCCATCACTGAAACAACTGGAGCAAAGTTTACGAAATTTGGGTAGAAAAAGCCTCTTTTGGTCCGGGATGTGCTACTAATCTTGGCGTCATGATCGGGATAATATTGAAGATTCAACTACTAAAAATTTCAAAAACTCTCTGCGATAAGAAGGTGTTTTTTTCCCTCCAGTTCTTCAACGAGAGGTCTGTGAGTAGCTGGTAAGACGCGTTTTTTGGCAACAATCTTAATGATGCTGATGCTGTACAATTGTACTATCCAAGCTTCAATTCAGTTGAGGAGAACAAGCGGATGCATTTGCCTGTATTTCTATTGTATATAGTGGAATTTCTGTTTTTGTATTCGTGGATTTCTCCATGCGTTTTCGATTGTACCTAGGAAGCCTTGTTTCTAGTTGTGCTACCCACTTCTGGTAGTTCGGTAATCAGCGTTGGAAAGTTATCTTATACCAAAATAATATACCTTTGTGTAACGATTTGTAGCATTTTGTTTGATTACCTAATTATACAACTTAATAATGTCATAAATTAGAGTCAAATTGGAGAGCATGTCACTTTAATCAGGTACTTATTCTCAAATTCATGTGGCAGGAGTCGCAAATTAAAGAGGAAATCGGCGAGGAACTGTACAATCGCATCTTGACATTGTACTCTCCCGAAGTGGCCTCTCACTTGACTGGAATGCTGCTCGAGCTTCAATCAGACGATCTCAAAGTGCTACTGACGAATCAACGCGAACTAGAAACGAAACTGCAGTTGGCTTACGACACGTACATCAAACATCGGTCGAGCTGAAATAGGTAGGTTTCGCAGGAGAAACGTTTGCTTTTGAAATATTTTAAGCAAAAATGAAGAAAAGGTGAACTGAAATGGCTCGGCTTCAATATAGTTATACAACGTGTATACCTGAGGAACCTGCCACTGGCTAGGAATAGATTCTGCACCTAATTTCTGACAAAAAGTGCCTCATAAAAATTTGTTTTTCAAGGAAAATCAATTTAAAAAATGTTTCTTGTTTTTGATCTTCAATTCACTAAATCGGCCATTACTTACTCCCTTATGTACTTAAGAAAATTAAATTTTGATTATATAGTTGTAAAGAGCGTTAAATGTTCTACCTCTCTAGTGTATCGAAAAAATATTGTAAGTTGATTCAACTGGTGAAGAATAAATCGGAAAAGTGAATTTTGTCAAACCTTCAGAACGACAAATGTTTTCATAGCCTGTTGGTCTAATAAAACTCTACTCTTCAAATTTAGCCTGTGGTCCCAAAATTACGAAGGTTCCCTGATAGGCGAATTTCCATTCGGGCGTATGTTTCGCTGTTGAAAATAGGTTGGACTAGATGTAGACGCAACATACCGGAATTTCTGTTCATTTCTTACCGTAAAATCTTGACACTATATTAGAACGACTCACGTGGTAAACCGAACCCGCCTTGTAACTGACAGTCAGAAACCGCACACAACTTGTTGGAATCTTTCTTCCAAGGGAACCTTCGTAGGTGGTATTTGCGCACTGCCTCCCTGCTAATCTGGCCCATACACTAACATCATGACAGCCTACTCTTCATTGAATGTATTCAGCATGATGATCAACGTACGAACAAAGTAGGGAATAAGCACGTTGAGGATGCAACAAAACCGAGGACTTCAAGGTTTTGTACGAGCCTGAATCTATTTACTTTCTTCCAATCGAAGAGATCAAGTGACTCACATTTCACACGATTAATTGTGACATCAAGCTCTTATGTTATAACTAGTTTAATGGCCCTGCTACGCAGGTTAAAAAGAAATAGGTGAATAACACAACAATCACACTATATAAAAACCAGCTTATCAGAGTATATCGACGTTTCAGGGGGTGGTAACGCTGGGCGGGTGGAATTCTCGCCCCCGTCTCCCAGGGCAACCGACCTGCTCCCCCCCCCCCGACCCCGCCAGTGAAGGAAGGAGGGCCCCAGCGGGGGAAGCGTCTCCCAGGGCAAGCGACGTGGTCCTCTCCTCGGGGATTTTGGATATACGATTTTTTGACTTTTAATATTGTTATTATACTCCCTCATTGTGTTGTTTAGTACTCTACCTCCTGTACACACGGGACTTACCCCAACAAGAAGGCACAACTGTTGCCACCTTTGCAGATGATACGGCTATCCTCTCTGTTGGAGATGATATAGAAACTGCAACACGCAAACTACAGACGTCTACTACTGAGGTTTGTAAATGGACCAAGATGTGGAGAATGAAGCTGAACGAATCAAAATCAGCCCACATCAACTTCACTAACCGAAAAGTCCCAATCTTGGATGTTGAGATCAATTCGAATAAAATACCGCATACTGAAGCAGTTAAATACTTGGGTTTGACACTTGACTCCAAATTAAACTGGAATAAACACATAGAAAAGAAGAAAGAAGAACTTAAAATCAAGTACAGAAGGATGTATTGGCTAATGGGAAGGAATTCCCATCTCTCTCTTCACAACAAACTGCTTATATATAAGCAGATCCTTCGCCCTATTTGGACCTATGGGATACAGATCTGGGGCTGTGCCAAGAAATCAAATATTAAGAAAATCCAAACCTTTCAGAATAAAATACTGAGAAGTATAGTTGGAGCCCCTTGGTACATGCGAAACGATGATATTCATCGAGATTTGAGGATGGAGACAGTCTATGAAATTATTGCAAAATACGCAAGGAAGCATGAACATCGCCTCCACAAACACGTTAACCCGGAGATGCTCTACGTTTTGGACAACGAAGGTGAAATCCGACGTCTCAAGCGAAACAAACCACTGGATTTAGTTGCGCTGCGTGAATAGAAGTGCAATCGAACTCCGTGCTAATTATTTGAGCTATATAATAAAGGGCTAGATTTTGCTGTAAACCTGTGGAGTGTACCTTTATTGATATGTAAAATTGCTAGATGAAATGTATTTGATTTTTCAGTCGCAATAATAAATCACGAAAAAAAAAATTGTGTTATTCACCTATTTCTTTTTAACCTGCGTAGCAGGGCCATTAAACTAGTATGCAATATAATAACAATATGCTAAGTCAAAAAATCGTACGTCCCAAGTCCTGGGAGACGCTCTGCCGCGTTGGGTGGGGGTAAGGGGGAGAACACCACCCGCCCAGCGTTACCACCCCCTGAAAAGGGGATATACCTACCTACTTACCCACCCCGATATTTTCGTCTTTAGATAGTTTGATGATGATGATGATGCTGATGATGGAAACTGAAGCTGAGTCCTAGGTACAGGGCCGCTGGCCGCCTGCCGCGCCGCGCCTCTTGAGAGAGCACTCTCCCACAGCGCGGCGCGAAATCACACAGTACACACACACACACACACACAGTCCTTTGTGTGTACCTACATGAAGAAGTCGCCAGCCGCGGACGCGTCAGGGTCATACGTGTGAAACGAACCCGAGCGCGCGGGCCACCAACGCGATCTGTTCTATAAGCGATCAAACTGTGCTGTTCTATGGAATTGTCATACGTAAAAGCGCGGCACCGCGCTAGTCAGCTCGTTTGTCGCGGCAAACCCTCGTGCCGCGTGGTTTGACTTTAGAATCGCTTTCTCGCCGCGCTATCGCACTTTGTAGGATAACCTGCTTCTGTCGAGATTTACCGTTCTTCGTTGATGTTACCTTTGTGGTGATTTTATTCGCCTACTGAATTGTCTGCAAGTCTATAAGATGATTGATGATAATCCGCTCATTATAGCTTTTCCCAGTCAAATTAATACTTTCCCCAATTGATACTTTTCCCAATAAACTTAATACTTTTCCCAGTCAAATTAATACTTTTCCCAACCAAATTAATACTTTTCCCATCCAAATTAATACTTTTCCCATCCAAATCAATGCTTTTCCCTACCAAATTAATAATTTTCCCATCCAAATTAATACTTTCCCAACCAAATTAATATTTTAAAAAAATATTAACCTCCTATATATCAAATGCTAACTAACCAAATTGATCTTAAAAAAATTAAGGAAATAGAACAACGCAAAGCTTGCAATCCAACGAATAATATATGTCTATATTATTTTATTATACAAATGATTGGCAGAAAAAATATTGGTAGTTTATCATCTTAGTTGAAGTTTATTTTTAGTGTAGGTATATTAATTGTATAAACATACTACTTTAATGGCCCTGCTACGCAGGTTAAAAAGAAATAGGTGAATAACACAATGAGGGAGTATAATAACAATATGCAAAGTCAAAAAATCGTATATCCCAAAACCCCGAGGAGAGGACCACGTCGCTTGCCCTGGGAGACTCTTCCCCCCGCTGGGGCCCTCTCCCCTTCTCTGGCGGGGTAGGGGGGATCAGGTCGGTTGCCGCCCGGCGTTACCACCCCCTGAAACGTCGATATACTCTGATAAGCTCGTCTTTATATAGTGTGATTATAGCATAGACGTCTACTGTTCGTTAATAATGTAGATTTGTATAGGAAAGGCCACGTTTTTCTGCATTCAAACGAAATTTTCTCCGCTACATTCTACTAAACGAGCAATTTGGAGTACATCGTTGAAAAGGTGAAATTCAGGCGCATATTTAACGACTACAAGCTAAATTTGAAGAGTAGAACTTCATTAGACCAACAGAGTATGAAAACATTTGTCATTCTGAAGATTTGACAAAATTCAATGTTCCGATTGATTTTTCACCATTTGAACCAGCCTACAATATTTTTTTATACACAAGGGACACAGAAAATGCATCGCTCTTTCCAACGGTATAATCAACATTAAATTTCCTCAAGTACTTATGGGAGTTATGGGCGTTTTAGTGAATTAAGATCGAAAACACAAAAAATCTTAAAATTGAAATAACTCGAAAACAAAGGCTTTAAAAAAATTTCTAATAGACACTGCTTGTCAAAAATGAGTTGTAAAATCTATTCCCAGCCCGCGGCAATTTCCTTAGTTTAACATCCATAGTCGACCAACCAGTCCGATATGGGCTGAAGGGGGATAATATATTATAAAAGAATAATAATAAATTTAATAATTAAAACAAAAAATTGCTCTTAATAATAACCACTCCCCACATAGTTTCAATATATTATTTTCAATAATAAACCTTTTATGATTGTATTTCGAAAATTTTTTACAACCCCTAAAAATAGTGTCATTTTACCTTTCAAGGTGCGTAGATTCCAAATCCTCAAAGTCAGTTCAGGCGCGATAGTAGGACCACAGTCGTAATGTGTAATCTCTTTCCATCCACGCTGTACTCATCGAATTCCCTGATGTCGCATCCTCACTTCTTGAAGATGTCGCTTTTCCCAGTGACGCTGGTATTTGATTCAGAGAGAAATGTCACGTCAGGAAAAACTCCCGCAATCAAACAGGTTTGATCACCTAGTTTCTGTAGCCGAGTGGGTTTTTGCAACGGTCATTCTCCGATTTTTTCTCTAAAGTTCTACTTCGTGCGAGTTATCCATAAATTGTGGGACCTAAAAACACGTTAATGCTTTTTACTGTTTCATTAGAATTAACATAACTATTGTTCGAAGTTGTTAAGAAGATTTAGTGGGTATTATAAAAAGCGGCAGTTCATCAATGTTTATGGTTGAAGTTTCCTACTCATAAATTTAATTCTAGTAGTTCGTTGAAATCAGTTTATCAACACGATTCTTCCAGTTACTTACAAAAAAAAAAAACTATTTAAAATACTGTAGCAGACAACTGAAGTTAATCAGTTTGTACTTACTATATTTTTTCTAAAGAAAATTATACATATGTTAGAGAAATGCATCATTATGTTTCAGATTTCAGTTCAAACTGAACTAGGAATGGCTACCCACCAAGAGTTAGCTGATTTCATTAAGAATGTGCACATTGATTTGAGAAAATCTAGTCGACAAGTTGGCGCAGACACTGCTTGGCAAGACCATTGTCACAACTCAGAGCTTTTGAAGGTATAATATTATAATATCGCCGGCATACACTCACTTAGCAAATTTTTGTTGAAATTCGGGTTAAGGTGCTATTTAAACTAATTTTATTGAATGGGTGAGTTAGGTGATCAATTCGGTCAACTGAACTGTTTACTACTAAAGTGAGTTGGTGTCGCACAGTACTCATTCCCATGCAAGATGTCTGAGTGGTACTAGATGTACTATATCATTGAGTCAATTGAACCATTTGGTTCTACTATCGGTTCACAGTATGAAAGCCCCCTTGAAAGTGAAAGTTATACATGAGGGCTCTTTGTGAAAGAGATTCAGATGTGTGTCCCCTCAACTGAACTTTAAGCTGATTATAAAGACGAAGATTCTGAGTTGGGCCAGTGGCTGAAGTGGTTATTTGGCTTGCCTTAACTAGACGTTCAGGAAGTGAGCTACGGGTTCTCTGGATAGTGCATTTGCCACCAGGTAAATAGCTCCAATCTTTACGAGTTAGGCCCCGCGGGGGAGAGTGCTGCTCCTTAAGGGTCAAATTGGAGCTCTACTGGCTATGAAACTCCCTTTGCCGCTGCTATCTTCTTACCCATACCCGTGAATGGGCAGACTTTCTTTTGCTCATAGCGCGTAAACGGGTGGAGCTATGAAAAAATGGAAGCAGTCCATCCGAATGGAAATTTCAAGAGCTACAACTTTTCTTCTATGACAATTTTCGGCTTTACATCGATAAAAGGCGAAATAAAGTGAAATAATGGCGATGCATAGCCCTTAAAATCCTTATAACTCCGTCAAATGAAATTCTCACACAAAACCCGTTGGGGGCATTGTAAAACTAGTAATTACAAACATTTTAAGACCTCGAACGCCTAATTCTGCTGAGCGTTTTTAAGATTTGAGGACGTTATCCGCCAGACAAACAAAACGGACACTCATACCGGCTTTCTGTAGGGTTCGTTGCGTTCTTTAATTACGAAGAAAATCAGACCGCTTAATTTGATCGATTAGAACCGAAGATATAGTCAAAAAACCATATTTCGGTCATATATCGGTTAAAATATCATACTGCTATAGTTTCCAAAACCGTTCATTTTTGGAGGAGCTGACCTGGTAGGCCTTTTTTATTTGTTAAAGGAAGCAACAACACCAAGTATGAACAAAATCGGAGGGGGTCGGTACATTCCGAGTCTGTCTGGGTATGGAATGACCCAATGACAATAAATATTCACGTTTTAAATACATGCAGTTGATTAGCGGTAAACTATCCAACATTTTTGACGAGAATAAGTAAATTCATTTTCTCTATCCGGGGACGTTCCTACCAGGCGGGGACGTTCGTCCCATATAACAGTGGGGACATAGCTCATCGCGGTCCATGGACATTCCTACCATTCCCCCTACTTATCTGCTTCTGGATTAATCATGCTGTTTGGTTCCAATCTTTGCTACTTGAATGAGTCACCATCACTCACTATTAAAATAATTACTATGACTATGACTATAGATACCTGATGGGCAATTTGGAATTTCGCCCAATCCTCCACTAGCTGACCCACAGCTGTGAGAATGAGGAATAAGGGCATGTTTGTTTTATATTTTAAAATTTAAGTAGATTTATTTTGTGGAATACCGATACCTATCTCACTGTTTCACGATAGGAAGTTTAATTTCTTTGATTTTTCAAAGTTTTCTGCAAAATGCTACGTCAGTGAGCCTATCCTGACTGTTCCCCTTCCCTCTTCATGAGTGCCAACACATTTCACCGAAAAATTGAGAAATCATATTGAGCAAATCAGTCGTCATAGGAAAGTGAGGATGTTGTCAATATTTTCAAAATTGAATTTCATCTTTATTTAAAAATAGTTAAAAGCAACCTTAATCAAAATAATGGATACTCTCATACAACTGTGGGAGACTAAGATAATTAATTGAATTTCTAACCACTTTGAATGCACAGGAAACCACGGAGGTTAAATATTGAAATAACAAACCAAAAGTAGATGAATTGCACCCGTTGTTTATTCTCAATTTATTTATGATCAACTTGAAGGTTAGTAGTAACAACCGATCTGTTTGATCAAGTGAGACGAAAAACATTGTCACGGTACCAACAGAGTTATGATCGTCGAATAAGTAACTGCTTGTTTAGTACACAATAACTACTGACCGATGCTACAATTTAAAATGGTGTAATAGACTCCACAATATACTTGACGAGTAATTACTTTATACGAGTTGTTGACAAATTAATTGTTTTCTGAACGATTGTGTAACTTCCATCTGGCGTGCACCACTGCAGAACTGTTCACTTTTACGTTGACTTTTTGTTGAACAACAAAAACCAAGTCCTAAGTGACGTTTATCAGATCCCCCAGTTACTAATTTAAAAATGAATGTAATCGTCGATTAGCAGCTCTCAGAAAGTTTACTGCATTCATCAATCTCCTACCAAAAAAACCATTAGTTAATTGTTGTTTAGTAGGGGGAAAACAGAGGTACTACCAAACGTTTGTTTCATGTGAAAAATATTGATTATGCTACTGTTTGTTTCAGAAATATGCTTCTGCTATGCGAGAATTGGCGACCTCCTATTGGGAAAAAAACAACTCCGAGGACCCCAATTTGAACCGAATTTACTGGGTGGTGAAAGAGTGTGAAGCTTACTACCGTGAAGGGTGGAGAGAAGCAGTTGAAAAAGAACGAAAGATGCTCAAGAAATATTTCGATGAGGACTTCATTGATAACCGCCATGCTGTGGAACTCCCAATCAATATGCTTGATGTTGGCAGTTGTTACAATCCATTCAGGAAATTCGATTTTTTCAACGTGACTGCTATAGATATAGCACCTGCCGCAAGCGACGTCATAGAATGTGATTTCCTCGCTTCCAATGTTGGCGATGATTATTTTTTGAGGAAAGGGAGTTATGACGTGGTTTTGTTTTCGTTTCTACTTGAGTATCTCCCACACCCCAAAATGCGGTACGACAGCTGTAAAAAGGCTTACGATCTACTGAAACCTGGCGGAATCCTCATCATCCTGACACCAGACTCGAAACACGACTCTGCAAACTCTGGTATCATGAAGAGCTGGCGCCAAGGCTTGGCCGGTATCGGTTTCCTGCGGATCAACTACCAGAAACTTAAACATCTGAGGGCTATGACGTTTTACAAGTGTTTGGACCATCGAGTGGCAGCCAAGTGGTTGGAAAGTCAGCATTTGGTTGGAGAACTGGAACACAGCATCGTGATACCACAAGATTCAAACCCTTACGACGAGGTGACTGAAGAATTATTTGAAGAACGAAGTGAACTTGATAATGATGTTTTAGCTCAGTCTTTCGCTGCTTTAGCTGGTGATAATGTGATGGTTGATTGATTATAAACCATAAACTTTACATTTACTTTACCTGATGACATACTTATGCATGTTTCAGAACTCAATTGTGAACATGACGCGAAGTGAAAATGAAGATGTGTTATTTCATTGTTTTGTTCAACTAATTTATGTAATGAGTACAAATATTCGACACATTCATTAATAAGTTGATATTCTTTTACAATCCGAGATGATTGCGGATTTCTGACCATCCTCAGTCCCCCTTCCCTGTTTCCCCAGAAATGAAACTGTCATATCTCTTTGAATTCCAATCATCTTTCCTATCACAGTTATTATTGTAAAATTTAGTCAATCCCACACTCAAACGAACGATGCTTTAATAGCCTTTCAAAAATGATAACTTCTGCAATGCTAATGATATTTAAGGGGTCCTCTAGCGAATCCCATGGTAACTACAAGGTTTGTCATATTCTAGCGAACCTTCTCAAATAAGTTATCTCATATTGATATCACAACACGTTATATCATGTCAATTATGTTACTGATTTCCATGTTGATGTTAACCTGAGGAACTTGCCACAGGCTGGGAATAGTTTCTACTAGTCATTTTTGACTTAGAATTTTTCGAGTAATTTCAATTTTAAGATTTTTTGCGCGTTTTCGATCTCAATTCACTGAGACGCCTATAACTCACTTACGTACTTGAGGAAATTAAATTTCGATTATAAATGCACAACATAATTTCCCCCTAGAGCAGGGATCTCCAAAGCTAGGCCCCCAGCTGAAGGGGGGTATGTGGGCTTCCACCGAAAAATTTTAAAAATTAGACACTTGAAAACAGTGTTTTTAAGCACTCCTAGATGAGTTTGACAAATTCAACTTAGGCCTAATACGGGAACAAAAATTAGTTTTTAGTAATTAAATATATTTTTTCAATTCCATGATTTCTTTTTCGTAGGTCAATAAAAATGTTAACCATTGAATTTTCAAGAATGGGAAATTTTGCTAGTCAGACAGTTGAAATTAGGGTTTTTAAGCACTCCTAGACGAATTTGACCAATTAAAAATTAGGCCCAATATAGGAAACAAAACTTATTTGTACATAAGAAATATATTTTGTATTAATTTATTTAAAATTATTCACATTAAAAAAAAAATTGAAAAACCAATCTAACGTTATGTGTGCAATTTTTTTGTGCTTACAAGGTCTTTCCACTTATTTAAGAGAAATATATTTTGTGTTTATTTATTTCAAATTATTACATTCAAAAAATATTTTAGGAAAACCAATCTAATGTGATGTGTGCAATTGTTTTGTGCTTAGAATGTCTTTCCACTTAAGATCATAGTTTGTTATTCCAATCGTAAGCAAATTTTTCAAGTGTTCTTCTGAAAGCGTGGCTCTATATTTTGATTTGTCATCTGTCATTTTTCATGCGTATCAGAATGCTTCAACCCGTGTATCGGCTACAAAGCATTTAGGAGTTCACTCTAGTATCCACATCACTAGGTTACTGCGATGAAAACATAAACAATAATAAACCAAAAATACGCAAATGTTGGCACCATAAATCGGTCCGTATATCGGGAATGGGTTGAGCTACGAACCTGGGGAAGGGCTCATTCGATTCCTCATGGAAAGTTCTTCAAAAAAAAGTCCAAATTTAGGGCGCTTCGACTTTTTTGAGGTTTTTAGGGATTTTACAAAACTTCGACAACCCTTAAAGAGCACTTTAAATTAAGTGAGAGTGCTGGCTAAAGAATTGGGGCGTTGTCGGACTAACATTGATTTTTCTTGAAAATTCCAGATATTTTGCTCCAGCCGTTTGGGAGCAATCGTACGTACGGCGGACGGACGGAAAATTTTTCATTGCAGATTCGGATTCTACACCCTTTGAAACGTTAACCATGAAATTTTCAGGGGGGGTTAGAATTTTTTTTTTCCAGAGCGATTACAATGGTTTATTATTGAATAATAAACCAAAAATAAACTATTGTTCTCTGTCGAAAATATTTTCAAAAAATGTTTGCGCCAAAATCCGTCTCAAAGCATTCTAAATCCACTGTCAAAAGGTACCAAAACTCATTCCAGACGATGACTCTCGATAGAATTGAGAGAAAGCTCAAATTTGCACAAAAAATCTATCTAAGCTTTCAAAAGGCTAAGTTTGAAGATGAGCACAATCGCCTCACTCGAAGGGGAGATTTGGGGCATTTCAAATGGGGGAAAATTACCCGAAAACCCCCAAGTAGGTGACTCTCTTTTATATAGGTTTTGTGAACTATCACACGATGGTGAAATCGGATTGGAGATATCTCAATCCGTTCTGATGGGCAAAATTGGATTAAAAAATGAGATTCTTCAGCTTTCAAAAATTTCGAAATTGAAAGGAGGTATCACAAGTCAGAAAATAAACTTGTTTTTTGCGTAATTTTTCCTCATGCAAAACTAGTTTGAAAATTTGCTCATTTCATCATGTTACTTTGAACTTTTTACCATGTTCTTCAGCGTTGAAATACCTTTAAAATGGGATTTCATTTGTCACAAAATAAAACTGTTGATTTTGCAGCAATTTCCTCATAAAAACCGCGTGATAAGGATGCTGTTAGATGATAAGGACACCGATATCGATAACGCTCAAACATCGAAATCGATATAAATATCGATGTTTTGTCTCGATGTTCCATCCCTAGCGGTAGTGAACTGCGCAGATGCGTAATATTTGAAAAATCGTATGCGCACAGCCTGTCCGAAAAAATCAGGTGATGTCCAACCAACCAATCACGTGAGAGCTTTCCGTGTAGCTTCCGGTTGGATCTGAAACCTTCTTCAGTCATCCGTCGCGCTTGTGTTAGGTTGTGTCGTGTTTGGTGTTCTCTGCAAAATGTTTCCAAAGTGATTTTCCTTCGAATTCGGTTCGGGTTTTCGCGGTCGGATGTGTAGGTAATATTCTATCGACCACGCTGTGAATGTTGTGAGTGTTTTATATCATCATCATGATTTCCTACGCTCATCTTGTTCATCATTTGTTGAACAACATTCGTCTATAAGGTACCTACTTGCATGCTGCTTGAATATTTCCTACTCACACTTAATTTACGTACCAATTTTACCAAATTCATAATCCTATGGGTCGTAGAAGAGGGTGAATGTACGGGTTATTAGTGATAATACCTGTATATTATATTGACGATCGATACCAATACTCGTTTGAGTACTTGGATCGCAATATTCGGTACTACTCAGGTATCGCTTGAAAAGTATGGATATTTGAGGAGTCCACTTTTAGAAACTATATGTTTCTTTGCGTTTTGCGTATCTTTGGGATGAGACCGATTGACCTGTACATCTATGGGGGACTGGCGTTTGGGTACATACTGGTCGGAAGTCAACACGAGCGAGAGGCCTTGTCGGTAGGTACATTGTCTAAAGAGCGAAAAGAAACGAAGCCAAACAAACTGATTCGGCGAGAAATTATGAACTCCCCGTCAACATCTGGTTTACCTCACCACAACATAAGCCTCGTCCGTCAGTCAATGTCAATAGCCCTTAGAAAAATTTTACCATGCGTCCCACTTTGAAACAAAACAGCAGTTATTTGAGAGACAAAGCAGAAATTTCAGGTCTGTATGATGATAATACAGTATGTTTCATGGAGGCTGAGAGTTGCGTGAATATAACGACGAACCGCCAAAACCTACGGCTCCTCGCGCAGGATACCCATGTACTAGCTGATGGTACTTTCACGTATGCACCACAGCATTTTTATCAACATGTCAGTCAAAGCGTCTTCCGTGTCACAGTAGTGCATGCGTTTCTCAGTGGTAAATCGAAGGACGATTACCTCGAACTATAGGAGACACTTAAAGAACGTTTATGTTATTGTCTTCCTATAATAGGTATTTGGACAATTCCATGCCGAAAAGGTTTCTATCTCATTTGAAAGTGAGTGTAAACATTGGCTTTGCCACCAGAAGGGCTTGTATCTGGTCCCTATTTTCGGGCAGTTCATTTACAACAAAGTGGAACATATCCCGCAGCGAATAGCCGCTGGACTTTTTTTTTTCATATCAAAAAGGCATTCATCTATTCATGAGATTGCCTCCAAATATTGGAATGTAGTTTTTCAGGCTACGGCTTGGGCACAGCACTTCCCTAGTGTATTAACCACATTCTGTGTATATCTTCCTCAACAGGTAGCGCGTTCGGCCTTTAGCGGCTGTGCGCCATTGTTGTTGACGAGTAGGCTATCCGGTTCGTCGGTCAGTTCTTTCGTTTTGTCGTTTCAATTCGATTGTTTCTGCTAGTTTTCTGTGATTTTTAGTGTCGGATTTTTGCGATGGAGAAAGCGACCAACTACCTACGAAGAGCGGCGTAAAGCAGAACGAGCCAAAAAATACGCGGATACAGATCCTAATCTTGAATTTCTGGGTAGAAGTAGGGGGCCCTTCCTGATAGGACCGTCGTAACCCGATGTCTATATATCGATCCACGCTTTCGATATATACATCGATGATACCTCTACAAACCGCAACTGTGGCAATATGGTGGAAAATAACGAACTTTTAAGTGGCAAATGGCGGGAAATGAACATACTGAAATACATAGGTTACGAAAAGGTTAGGAAGGAAAAGAAAACATCTCGGCTGACATCTACAACTGCTCTCATCTATCTCAACTATCTTATTCTCACCTCCAACCATGTCCCTATCACTACAAATCTACACAAACCTCTCTCTCTCAAAAAAACTACGCCTATCAGCAACAGTAGCCTTAGCTAAGCGGGCCTTCAGCTGCTCGAAGGTGGTTGTGCAAAGCAATCCGACATGGAAGCGGTATCGTTATTATCTTAATATATAAAAACCGGCTTATCTGAGTATATCGCCGTTTCAGGGGGTGGTAACGCTGGGCGGGTGGAATTCGCGCCCCCGTCTCCCAGGGCAACCGAATTGCTCCCCCCTCCCCCCGACCCCGCCAGTGAAGCTTAATATATAAAAACCGGCTTATCTGAGTATATCGCCGTTTCAGGGGGTGGTAACGCTGGGCGGGTGGAATTCGCGCCCCCGTCTCCCAGGGCAACCGACCTGCTCCCCCCTCCCCCCGACCCCGCCAGTGAAGGAAGGATGGCCCCAGCGGGAGGAAGCGTCTCCCAGGGCAAGCGTCGTGGTCCTCTCCTCGGGGATTTGGGATATACGATTTTTTTACTTTTAATATTGTTATTATACTCCCTCATTGTGTTGTTTAGTACTCTACCTCCTGTACACACGGGACTTACCCCAACAAGGAGGCACAACTGTTGCCACCTTTGCAGATGATACGGCTATCCTCTCTGTTGGAGATGATATAGAAGCTGCAACACGCAAACTACAGACGTCTACTACTGAGGTTTATAAATGGACCAAGATGTGGAGAATGAAGCTGAACGAATCAAAATCAGCCCACATCAACTTCACTAACCGAAAAGTCCCAATGGATGTTGAGATCAATTCAAATAAAATACCGCATACTGAAGCAGTCAAATACTTGGGTTTGACACTTGACTCCAAATTAAACTGGAATAAACACAGAAAAGAAGAAAGAAGAACTTAAAATCAAGTACAGAAGGATGATTGGCTAATGGGAAGGAATTCCCATCTCTCACTTCACAACAAACTGCTTACATATAAGCAGATCCTTCGCCCTATTTGGACCTATGGGATACAGATCTGGGGCTGTGCCAAGAAATCAAATATTAAGAAAATCCAAACCTTTCAAAATAGCAAACAAACCACTGGATTTAGTTGTGCTGCGTGAATAGAAGTGCAATCGAACTCAGTGCTAATTAATTGAGCTATATAATAAAGGGCTAGATTTTGCTGTAAACCTACCCTCTTGGAGTGTACCTTTATTGATATGTAAAATTGCTAGATGAAATGTATTTGATTTTTCAGTCGCAATTAATAAATCACGAAAAAAAATTGTGTTATTCACCTATTTCTTTTTAACCTGCGTAGCAGGGCCATTAAACTAGTGATCCTATAAAAACATAGATCCTGGTATTCTTCTTATCAGAAGGGGCCTCCTATTCTGAACTTCAGCCAATTTCTGAAACGTAAAACAAACCTGTGTGACCACAACTCGACGAAGTTCAAGTGCAAGGTTCTCTCTCTCACCTGGAAGGATACTTCCGAAACCCAGAATATTTGAAAATTATTTATGTATGACATATACACCGTATTTTTGAGCCCGTAAATTTGATAAGTGGTCTAGGATCAAGAATTATTTAGGAACCCAGAAAAACCAATTATTTTTACAAATGTCGTAGAACGTTTTTTTCGATTTCCCGGGAAAAACTCTGCAAATTCTTTCACTGGGGTTTATTATTCATTTGGCTTGCATTCACGATTTGAATTTTTACTAAGCTTTGGAGTGTGCGTGTTTCACTGGTGATAGAGCGGTTATTGAATTTCTGGAGATATGCATAGAGCACGCAAATATGATCAACTGATCAATCCAAATAGGGTAGGTGGGGGCAAAGGTTTGCATGGGGCAAAGGTTCTCAATGAAGTTTGAAAATGATCGGGAAGAGTATTGGCGGGAAATGGGCAAGCAGCGCATTTGTTTACTTTCCGTCAGTCACCTCGTGAAAGCTCATGGCGGCCTGAACTCCTCACGCCAAGAAAATGAGGTAAGTGTATTTTTGTCATTTTTGATGTAATTTTTCAGAACTTTTGAGGATTTTTCAGCAGCACCCAAAGGCGCAAACAGCATTGGGCTTATTTTTGGGTGCAAGAGCGGTTAATAAGCTTTCAGATTCTGTAATTGGTTCCACGGTTCACTCAACAACAATGTCGACGATCCATTGTACAACGAAACCTGCTGTGATGGGGCATAAGTTCGCAGGTATTACGGGGTAAAGGTTTGCACAGCGAACTTTTACCCCATCTGCAAACCTTCGCCCCTCTTCCTAGTATTATTTATTCCTTATGCTCTATAACAGGAATTCTCATTTTTGGTTTATTATTTTCAATAATAAGCCTTTGTAATCGTATAGGAAAATTTTTTTACAACCCCCTCTCAAACTTTGTTGTTTTACGTTTCAAGGTGCGTAGATTCAAAATCTGCAATGTCCGTCCGGCCCCGTACGGGCCATAAATGCCCTTTATATTGGTTTAAAAAACCCGTTCTTTCGCTCATGGACTCCACTTCGGGTCTAGTTGGTCCTAACTTCCAGCCAACCCGATCGCTTCTCATGCAAAGATGCTATGTGCGAAAAACCAATCAAAAA